>CAJQUW010002135.1:0-28745 GCA_907163375.1 Prostheceraeus crozeri | reverse complement strand
ACATGTGTTTCAAAAAGTACCGGAGTTGCAGCAAATGACTGTCAAACTTTCCTTTTGCATCCAAAGGAATTTTTGATTTGTGGGGCTTTGAATTTTGGGATCAGCAGATATGACCTACGTATTATAAGTCGATTAATCCTTGTACTCAGTTTGAAATTCGAATTCAAAAATAGACATAAAATAGGCCTCATCCTGTAGCTGATATATTCGCAAATTGTAATGTAGGCCTTTATGTTATACCCGTTAGGCACAATAATGAAGAAACAGGCAAGATACGGGCATATTGTGCATCTACAGTTTTCTGTATTGTGTATATTAAGCTTATGATATTTAGGAAATGGGTCTGCATGTGTAAATGTACGTCATTGTTAACTTCTTTAGAACCGCTGCTCCTATTAATAGCCGAGGCAACTATTCGAGACGGCTATTATTCGAAGAAATACGGTAGTCCTTGTCTTTCTCTTAAGTTTTTTGCAACAAAGTTCAATGTCTGAAGTCTCAAGGACATTTGTGAGGATCGATTTTGATTGAGAAAATGACCGTAATAAGCATACATGCGCTTATGGAATAGTGTTGTGGTAACTAACTTTGAAACAGTTTAAAGCTACGGCATTTCTCTATCGTCGCCAGATCTGCTCGAGTTTCGCGTCGGGTTTCAGTCAGGGTCTCACTGCTCAAATTCAAGGAAAAAATGAATAGGACATATTGCAAGGATGAACAATAATTAATTACTAAAATGCATTTAACATGAGTCCTCAGATTTAATACAAAATTACAACATCCGAATGTTATGGAATCCATCCTAGGGCTGGCTTTAACTCTACATAATCTTGCCTTAAATATGAAAAAAACTAATGTTAATGTGGTGGTGCATTCGACGAGCTAAAGACTGTCTTTGCGTCTTGATGAGCCCATCTTGATTGGTGAACCATTGCAATTCCAGCCAGTGACCTCTTTCCGCTATCTTGGCTTTACGATGGGACCGCCCCCCCCCGCTCTCATATTCCTGTCATGTCTCTCGTACTGTGTCGCTTTGGCTTTGGGATTCTCCGGCATAATCTTGTACCAATCCGCCGTTCTATCACTATAATCCAAATGCTGCCTACCTAGTGATGACACTGGTTTTCCCTGTAACTTGGTGTAACTGTCTCACAACGCTCTTACTGGCTTACCGGATGTTACTGTGCGGCGTCTTCAGAGTGAAATTAATGCCTCAGTTCGCATTGGTATGCAACATCTCCTTACATCTACCATTGTCTCAAATCAATATGCATGTACTTAAGTGGCTGTCGGCATCACACACAGAGAATCGATTCTACATGCACTCACTCTCCTTCACAAATGTTTATATGGATCAGCACCGGCTTATTTGAGTGAAAGATTTACATTTGTTAGTGATATTCCAAATCGATATCACCTTCGTTCCGCCTCGACCAAAAATCTGAACTTGCCGAAATGCAGACTGAAGTGCATACAAAAGAAACTTTTTTCTTCGTATGCTGCAAAACGCTGGAACAGTTTGCCAAACAGTTGCAAATCAAAGATGTCCATACATACTTTTAAATCATCTGCTCGAGACTTTTTATGATTTCTCGGTATGAATTATGTGTTCGATCATTTTATGTATTTCTTTTATCTATATCTTGTGAACTGACCTTGAAGCTACTTAGCATAATGTCATTTTAATAAAATTCGTGAACAACAACAACAACAACATCGTTAGCTGATTGCATAGCATCGGGAAATTAAATTCTGGCATCACATTACGGAGAGACAAGCACTTGTCATTGTACATCACCAAAATGGGCTGAAATCTTAATGGAGATGCATGTAACCTGTGTCCGGCACAAAAACGATGATCTTGAAAAGTTCTGAGGAACACAAAGAAAGAAAAAAAAAAAAAAAAAAAAAAGATAAAAAAAAAAAAAAAAAAAAAAAAATTGAAAAAAAGCGACTGTAAATATCATATTTTCAGTCGATGGGATATTGGATTAATTGTCAACACAGAAGTAGCAAGACATCGCTCACTTAATGTATTATTACCGTTGGATTTTGGAGACTGCAAAGTAGATGAACACTGATTACGCAAAGCTAACGATCTAAGATAAGAGAGTCAAAAGCTCACATGCATTGAATGCTAGATGATAATTTGAGGACAATTTCGCCTTCGATTTTCGACATTTAGTCGTGTGAAATTTCTTTTTTCCTAATTTTCCAATTTCTAGTAAGTCAAAGTAAAGGGCAAATTCCCTTATTTTCAAGGTCGAGATCCTCCACTTTTTCAAAAGACGTCAAACTATTTAGGTGTCGTATGCCTTCAAAAGTCGATAGACACGGGGGCGTCGAAGTAGCAAAACTTTCATCTTTTTGAAAATAATTAAGAAATTCCGCTGAAACTTGACAGAAGATTCGGCATAATCACAACTTGGCAGCCACACAGCAACTAGGGGCCTATATCAATAATATGTAATTAAATATATAATTAGGATTTCGGTGAAGTAAGGCATCAACTTTGTCCTTCAATATTGCACCAATATTTTCGCAGGGGTTAAGATCGGGAAAGCTCCCGGCCAAACGGTGTTATCGAAGAAGTCAAATCCAGAATTCCTCAACATCTCTTCTGTTCGCATTGCCTTGAAGCATGGAGCTTTGCCATGCAGCAAGGTAGCATGATCAACGTCTTCTACGTTCTCTTCATTTCTCAGAAACGGAAATATATTTTGATCAAGTATAACTTCACGAAAATATTCTCTATTCCATGTTTCGCTGTCTTCTTTGATCACCCACATCATTTTCTTGGTGCTGAAGCAAGTGAAGACTCCAATGCAGGAAGGGCGAGACACCATTTCTCATGTTCTAATGCCCAAATTCTGTCGTTTTGGCTATTCGGTTTTCGACATACCGAAAGAACTCTTCAGGGCAAGATTTTCTGCATCGATGGACTGTCATGCGGGAAGGAGCTTACTGTTTATCCCTCTTCTCCTTGTCAGCTCTTTCGACAATTTCCGGCAACTTTGATATTGTTTGTTGCTTGCCATTGGAATGATTCTCTTCTCGTGCTAGTTTAGGGTACCAACACCTCCTCCTATTCCTTCTTTGTCCATCTTGCAGTCATAAGGATCTCTCCTCCAGCTGTTCTTGACAAACTCCTCGTTTCTCCCAATTTGTTGAGCAACCCACTGACATGTGATCAACGCTGCGCCGGCATCTTTGGCTTCCCTGAATGTGATTGCTCTTATCCGATCAACAAGGCGATCTCTTCACTATCAACAATCTCTTCTTTATTCCAAAGTGAAAAATGACTTGAATGAAATGCGGACTGCTTTTGCGGTAAAAATAGGTCAGCAAGCATGGACCTGAAGCTAAACGAAAGTAAATGTAAAAGCTTGACTATTTTCAAGACTACAAGTACCGCACCTATCCAAATTCTGAATATTAAATCTGTCGACGCTCTATGTGTGCTCGGAGTTTACTTCAACTCAAAAGGAACTTGGTCCTCACATATTGACAATGTTATCAAGACTGCTTCCAGGAGATTTTACGTCCTAAGAATGCTGCGCCCTTTACTGTCCAATGACAATTTGAAAGTTGTATATTTCAGTCAGGTCCGCTCCATAATGGAGTATTGTAGTCCCTCTGTCATTGGGTTTCGGACTCAAAGAGATTAGACGCTGTGCAGAAGAGGTTTCATAAATTTGTTTGTGTGACCAAGGGATGCAGCTGCTCAATTCTGCTCCCTTTGGAAGGTCGACGACGTTCACAATCACTAAAGCTATTGAATTCAATCCAACAGAAGAATCATATTCTACACGACCTTCTCCCGAACATGTCCGTATCTGGCAGATTCTTACTGCCTTCAAGACATACCGTCAGACACAGCCGAACTTTCATTCTTTTCATTTGTTCAATATTTAACTCGCTTCATGCACGATGACTTCTACTAAGTGAATTCCTTTGTAAAGACCGATTTCTATTCCGATGAAATATACGCTTATTATTATTATTATTAATAGTAAGTTGCTGCATGAGTGTCAATAGAGGCTGCAGGCCGACATTGACAGTAAGAGTGCAGCAGCTATATTATTACACTCTGAGACGGTCAGAAGCGTGAATGCAAGAGGAATGGAGCATTAAGCCATAGATATCTGCATGTTCGTTGCATGAGACTTGAATGCCAATTGTTCACCACTGGAAGCCATGACAACGCATGTCCAGGACGTATCTTACTTGTCAATGTCCGTTCTATTTTTTTGTTATTGCACAGTGCCGGCTATTTATGGTCACATCGGCTTGGTAACTCGAAAAAGACTTCAAAACAGTACGGAGGCAGCATGCAACATATTTGGGTTCTACCACAGAATTAGATTGTTTAATCGTATCACTTTGCTAGAAGTGCAAACTGATTCAAAGAGATGGCACATGCAGGAACTTAATAAGTGGGCAAAAAGAAATTTTTAATACCTTGCAGAGATAGGAAAAATAGTCGCGCGTCGCTTGCGGATTGCTCTGAATTCCTTCAAAATGCTCCGATCGCCACGACTCCTTCAGATTCGAAGAATTCAGATCATTGCGCAAAAGTTTTCTCGATAATGTTGGGCCCTCCGATCATTTTTAAAAAAGTTACAAGGCGCATGAAAAAACGTTCACAAACTTCTCTGTAGAACTTGACATCGACTGTGTCTCTTTGCTGTGTGATCCGGTTGATAACATTCACTGAAACTTCGCACAATTTGGCGTGTTTAATGTTGAACTGGCTGCCCATCCATTGTTCGATTGCTATGGTATTTAGTCATCAGATTGTGCCATTTCATTTACGTTACATGTTCCAATGCTTCCTTTCTAGTCAAACAGAAGAAGAGACGATCTGTCTAATTCTGTGGGTTCTACAGAAGAACAATGAATTACGATAACCACAGAATTAGACAGGTCGTCTCTTCTTCCGTTTGACTAGAAGGGAAACATTGGAACATGTACCGTTAATGAAATGGCACAATCTCCTGACTAAATACCATAGCAATCGAACAATGAGCAGCCAGTTCAACATTAAACACGCCAAATTGTGCAAAGTTTCAGTGACTGTTATCAACCGGATCACACAGCCAAGAGACACAGACGATGTCAAGTTCTACAGAGTTGGCAACCGCTAATTCCTCCATATGCGCATAGGAAGTGAAATTATTGTGACATTCAATCTTCTGCGGTTTCTCGGCCGTGCATACACACTCACGAGTGTAACAATATGTGGTGATATTCGATGTAACGCTACTCTCTTGTTAATGGCGTCGATCTGATGACATCCTTTCCATTGTGTAAAGACAGAGCTTCCCCGCGTGTGACCTTAGCAGTTCAGAAATAGCGCAGTATCCTTGCCAAGTGACAAAGCAACAAAATGCATTGAAGAATTGCGAAATGGTTGTGAAATCTCGATATTCATGTTATTTCACAATCACAATAGAAAATTATTTCCCAATATCGCATTGAAATCATGCTGACTTAACTGAGAACAGATATAATACTGTGGGGCCTATTGCACGAAACTTCATTAGTTATTAGCTAATAAATGTCATGAGGGAATTCCATGCAGATGACGTCAAAAGTATGTCATTGTCATGAAAACAAATCACCGTCTCATCGAATATCATTGCTGTATCTGCCTGTGCACGTCTTTTGATGTACAATCGTACGTTCAGGATGCCTTTAACTATAACGCAAAAGCTTGCATTTCTGCATGAGATAAAAGCCAGAAAGGCTATTTTATTTGGCTCCTTCAATGACATCCTGTATTGTAAAGCCGTTGTAGTGAACTATTCCTCAACACTAGCATCATGGACACTGCCACGGTATCGTGCACTGACGAAATAAAACTCTAACTTCGATCCACATACGAATAATGCGTTAATTGAATGATTTCTATGCCTATCCACAAACTGATGTTCGTTCTCAGATGGGGCTTGTATCTGCACTAATGTCCCATCCATCAACCCACAAACATACGGCATTCCACCAATCGCAAAAAATTGCTGTTGAACATTTGCAACATTTGACGGAAAATGTACCAATTCTGCTTACAATGTTCTATTGAAAATTGCGTCTTCGACTGAGTGGATTGCGCGGTAAACAGAACTTTTGTGCAAACCATGGGCATCGCCAGTTATATGGTAAAATGCATTTCCACTAAGAAACCTTAGACATAAAAGGATCTGTTGTCTGGGAGACAGAGCATGGCTTCTTTTGGTCGTGTGTCGCAATTCGTTTCCAATACGTGCTTCAATGTAGGCCTACTGTAACATCTCTTCATTTAGCCTAATTTTCGTCAAAATTCGTTCTGTCTTTATACATTGACGTTCGCGGTAAAATTCCGGCTTCAAAATAAATTTCACTGTCACTGTCATTGGTCGCTTTCAAAATCCATTTGTAATTGCATCAAATTGTGAAATAATATAGTATCCTATCAATCTCGGAGGTTAATAAACTCTATCAGTGAAATCGCGACCGCTTTGTTATTAGCTCATGAATATTATTCGTCGTCTGTGCAACAGCTCGTATTGATTAAGAAATTATGAGCTAATGAAAATCTCGTGAACTAATGAATTTCATTAGTTATAATAAATGTTTCCTGCAACTGTGCCGGAATTATTAGTTAAAATATTAGTTGATGAGAAGAATTTTTCTGCAATAGTCCCTGTACATGCTTAAATAGAAACTGGAAAGACGTCGTAAAAGTCCTCGTAAGAGATATTTTGTACTTTCAAACTGTGAAAATCCGTAAATTGAATACAGTAACATCACAAAGATGAAACTGCTTTGTATTGCGTTGGTTGGGCTAAAGATGACATTTTTTTAATTCCTTATGGTCACACTTAGAACTAGTCCCTAGGGACAGAAAGATCCATTTTCCATTGAATGTAATGCAAATTCAAGCCTGAATTCTGACGAACTAAATCATTTGACATACGCATTGAACTACACAGTCAGTAAATTAGATCGTGAGGAGTCGGAAACGATGTGAATATTATTTCCATTTGATGAATTTATCACGGAGAAACATTGAGTCAACAGACAGGTACTGTTTCACTTGGCAGATGTTCATACTTCAATGTGACAACGACAGACTCGTGTGTGTTCCATAATACAACTTTCCTTGCGCAGTACGCGCGCTTAGCCAATCACGTAAGCCAAAGGGAGACAACTCTTTCCATATCCTCTACCAATCGTATACAATGACTGAGATAGAATCTCAGTCACCTGTAAAGTAACAACGACAGACAATTCATCTCTGTGAGTCCCATTTAAATGTCTTGAAAGATGATCGCATTCTAGGTCCATGTGATGATATTTGAAGTGCAAAAAATACTTTGAAATACTTATTCAAACCCTGAGTTTTATGGGTGACCATCTTTGTGCAATATTGGAGAAATATTTGAGAACTAAATTCGTAAATTGAAGTTGTCATTGTCGATAAAACGGTGATCTATTAAAGGTTACAAAGAAACAATGCAATGATTCACGGGTAAATAATCTGTTGATCCTTGTAATTCTGAGTTCGAATATATCAAATAATTGCCGACAGGTTTCTTAGTATCGGAAAACGAAACATTCTTAAATCCCGTCAATAATAATTTCTTCAAAAACCAGTTTTGCTAGATGAAGGAATGAAGAGATGAATCGTTTGTGCACACTCCTCTTGCTTTCTAATTCACATTTATTCTCATGTGAAGTTGAACCGCATCTATTTCCTGCACTTTGTTTTCTGCTCCAACTTCTTAAATTCTGCAAATCTCACGTGTGCCTATCTAAAGTGTAACCCCTATGAAGTATGAGACGAAATAAAGTCAATTGGGTCTTATTAGAAGTGCAGATTTCCTACCAGCGTAAAGACATTCCTTAAGTTGCTCGATGTGAAAACTGCATATACATGGACCTCGCCAATATTTAAGGACGTGACCTCATCTGACTTTACTTTCGTAATGAAGGAATATAATCAGAGCTTTAGTTTACATCTGCAGCTGGGGTGTTCCATCAGAGAATTCTGTCCAGAACGAGTCAATCGTATTACTCATCATCAAAGGCCTCAGCTGAAATGAGGAGCATATTCGATGGACATGTTTCATGTTTTTGATCATCACGTTCGGACTGATCAGTGAGATGATTCGTTGTGGCCACAGAATTAAATATTTTGTTCATCTGCGTCGGTTTACTAAAAGTGTGTTTAATTCGAAATCACCGGCAGATCGAGGAACCTATTAAGTGGGCAAAAAGGAATTCCTTAAACCTTGCAGAGATAGGAAAAAAGTCGTGCATCGCTTGCGGATTAATGTGAGTTCCAGCAAAGTGCTTGGATTGCCAAAATTCCTTCAGATTCGAAGAATTCAGATCATTGCGCACAAGTTTTCTCCATAATGTTGGCCCTTCTGACTCATTATTAAAGAATGTAGCAGGCGTGCGCAAATTAGTTCACTTGATGATTTCACATCCTCTCCTCATGTTTACCCTCACCAAGATGGTGTGTTTTGGTGGTGTGCGAAGTGTATATCACAGCACGCACGCCCACTCTCACTGGGCTCCTGGTGTCCTCTGGTGACAGCATTTAAATTGTTTGCATTTTCAATAGTAAACGATACACGACGTCATCTATTCGTGAAAGAAGCAAGTTGTCTAATTGCTGTGATGATCCATTTCGATATTTCGGTTAGATACAATTCTCCCATTCTGAGGAAACCGAAGCGCGCGCAATTGAATCTAATTCTGTCTGTGGTTGTGGCAGTTTAAATGAGAATTTCTTGAAAGTATCATCAAATTGGTGACTATTTTTATGCATTCCCTTGCTTGAAAATGTAAAATGTCAACGAAAAGAGAGATTGATCAAGACAAAAATTGTGTTGGAGAAAGAAAATTTCGTGTAATTCCAACACGGCATACTACAATTAGCGTGAATAAATTCATTTCATTACTGAAATTAGAACTCACCTTTACTGAATTAAAATTCTTTCTCACGCGATTCAAATTATCTTTTACTTCTTTCCGTTTCACGATTCGCGCGGTCGAGTTCAGAGTGAAGATCCTCTGTCAAAAGAAATAAAACATTTATTGGAAGACAAAAAATAGCAATCTCTCGCTGAAACTTCAAAGTTTGGATCCTTATTGGTTTGCGGCTATTGCTGTGAGAGGCCACAAAAAAAATGTATCTTTAATCAAAAGCAGGCATTCTGTAACAGCACTTCATAGTTTTTTTAATTTCAAAATGACATAGATTATGAACGAAGAATTTCTTCTGTAACTTCCAAATCTATTTCGTTGGACGGAAGAACTATATTTTGTTTCTTGACACATTGAACACAATTAAAGACAATTCACCTACTTCTTATTAATGAACTCCACCAGTTTTATTTTCTTTACCCTTCCTATTCAACGATCGCACCTCAAGTTATCAACTCTAGTCAAGCGTTACAAATGGGGTCCAATCCACATCCCTAAGATTAGAATCAATATCAAATTTCCCATGCGTGGAACCATCTATCGCATCAAAATCACATGCGGGATTCATCCATATTCAGTTCCAACCCCGGCCGACTCTTCGAGTCACGGGTCACCAGCAAATCAATATCAGGGGAGGCGAGCGCATTAAACATTCTCTCTCCGTTCTTATACCAAAAAAACGTAACATATATAATCCCCCACCCGAAAATCTCAATCGACCTCGATCACTAAAAAATCGACCATCAAAAGGGGGGGGCAAAACCACCAAAAACAACACCAAGTGGCTCAATTCAATCAACACATACAACTACCATCCCCACATCAAAGCGTCCCAACAGTAATCTATCCCAGCACATAAATCCGAAATCACATCAGCAAGGGTCTTAATCTACTCATCAAAAACTCCTAGTCAGACATCAGAGCACCTCCATGCACGAAATTCGGAATCCATCACACCAGGTGCCTTCTCCTCAAAACTAGAACTATTTCCATGGGGGGGGGAGGTCTATCACACCAGGAGCTGTCCTAATAGATCAGCTCCGAAACACCTACAAATCCGGACAGGAACGGCGATCGCAACCATCCTGATCAACCCATCATCCCCAACAAATATACTCAACTGATGAAGTCACTGGAATCGGACGGGGTCAAGCAATCTACAGACGCTTCCCCTTCAATACAGGCTCCTTTTAAAAATTCCCCCCGCTTAAATCGGGACAATTTTCTTCGTAGGGGGAATCCCGAAATCCGCCCTAATCAATCATCACACACAATTAAATACAAATCCACCTCAACACATATCTATAAAATATATCTCCCCCAAAATCACATACATCAAAGATCCTCCAAAATCAATCCGGTCTACGACATCCCCGACTCAGCTCCCAACATGGGCTCAATCGATACAAATCCTCTAGGAGCCAAAACACTATCTAAGGGTCAAATCTCTACGGAAGTTGGATCATATGTCTCATCGGGAGCCGAAAAGTCTCGGAGGCGTACAAACAATGGTCGGGTCATTAGGGGAATGGGATTATTTTATAACGTAAAACTCTCCTTTCAAAATCTCTGGATTGGGGGGGCTCACCTCTCTGGACTCTGTCCTAATCATCAAAAATCCTCCCTCGACTAAGCCACTCAACCCACACTCACTTACTTCATCACCTATCTCATGACAAATCTCTTTACCAACTTTACCATCACGCATCGCCACCAAAAAATATCAAAATCTTAACATCAAAATCATACTCCCTAAGAGTTAATCAACCTCATCTCATATCTATCATCCCCATCCAATCAACCACTCATCCCACAAATCGAATCCTAGTCTATCCTCAACATTGGGGGGGATTCAAAATCTCTCTTACCGTCGTATGCACTCGTCACCACATCAATCCGGGGGCGGGTGTCGGATTGGTCTCCCCTCGAACTTCAGCAATCTCCATCTAAATCCCTCTCACCATCATACTCTCTAATCATCCCTTCATCCTCTATCAAAATTCTCTAAAATCAGTTCCGAATAATCCACACGACACTATCAACCCTCTATCATAACTCCATCTATTTAGGGGTGGTTTAGAAAAAAGTTCAATGCTAAAATTCCAATCTACGTCACCCCCTACTCTCATCCAACATCAACATTCAACTCATCAACCATATCATCTAATCTCCTTCATATCACAAAAAATCTTCTCCAATACCGAATCCAGTCCACCTCCATTCCTCACTCCCCCTCCAAGTTCGATTCAAATTCCCACCAACCAATCTATCAAATCACCACTCCCGTTCCCACGGTGCTCCCATCAAGTCCTTCAGTTCTCTGTTCCACACTCATCCAATCATCATACTTTATCGGGGGGGGGGGGCTCTCCAAGTCATCCCATCTAACACACGCGTACGATCCAACTCCATCCGCCACCCATCAAACCTCCAATATCTCTCACCACTCAATGCTCAAAAGTCAAAATCAGAGGTCAAATCTGTATCTCATCTCACCTCTCCTGACCTAAGCTCTATCCCACACCCATACCCACCATATCAATACACCTCCTAATCGGACTCGTTCAATCACCAATCTCAAATCATCATCACTCGTAAAAGATCTAATCTTTTCCTATCATACTCTCCCTCAATGCCCTCAATCTGTCAGCCAAAATCTCAAAACTCAAACAATTTACATCCAACAATACCCTCATAACAACAGTCATCATCAAAATCTAATCTGAAAACTCAAAAACTCCCTTGTTCTCTGTAAACTCTACGTAGCCATGCGTGCAAAGCTAAAGGTAAGGACTTTCACACGCGTTCATCGAGTTTTGCCTAGCAACCTCCTTGTTTGAGAACGGTTAAGTTTTCTTCCCCACGGCAGGGACAGACTCGAACCTGGAACGTTCTGCACCTCCGAACCCATGGCGTGCTCTCTTAACCAACTGAGCTCAATCGTACCAACTGAAATAGTGATTTATTTTTTTCTTGTCGCTGATAGCAGGATAGTTTCTTTCCAAACCGGTCTTCCATCTTTTGCTTTTGTTTTCGGAACACAAGAGCGAGACCACCGTATTGATTAACATAGACATCACTACAAATGGAACACAAAACCGTTGTCCTCCTGAACGCAGTGCTTCCGAACAGGAACACGAATACAAGTCACAGTCGACTGTCTTTCACATAAGATAAAATCATTGTGAGATAAAAATGTGTGAGGAAAAATAAATAAATTCCCTCCAATAATTCTGCTGGGCAGTTGAAACAACATTGGTCAGTCTAAAGCCTGGATTTTCGCAAGGATGAATTGTTTTGCGATTAGGCAGTTACAATTAATATATACTCTAGCATCACGTTTCCCTGGAAGTCAGTCCACGTATGCGCACTTTTGGACGTCACCGCCGCTAGCATGAGTTCGCAGATATCTATGATTCTCATGTTCTTAGTGATATCAGAGACATCGATAATTAATGTAAGATATCTAAGGGACGCTCCATACCATGCACTAGACTGGACGCCACTGACTTTAATAGACTTGACTAATGACGGTAGCGTGTGCACATCTGAATAAAACCGTGAATCTTACATCTTATATTAATCATAGATATCCCGGGCAATATGATCCCATTCGATTTCCGAAAAACAAGACGTGCTATGGTACTGACGGGTGATGATTAGAAAAGAGACAAATAATCTAACAATCCGCTGCGCAGAAACAAGGATGTGATTATTGACCTTCAAAACCGCTTCTTTTGCAATTTTCGGATTGCTGATGATTTGACCCGGTGTGGATACAGTTGTTATTGCTGTCCACTCAGATTTTACAATAAACGGACAATTAATGAAAATACTTGACAACTTGTACTTCACAGAAGCAATGGATTGTAAATATTATAAATGACGTCTTTAGATGACTTTCATCTCGAGACTGATGAGTTTTACTTGTTGAAAACACTTCTACATTCATGCATTATTTGTTCATGAGTGTCACACTTTGATGTTCAATTGAGACAGCTCAACAATCTGACGGATAACTGAAACAAAATACAAGAACTCAACATTCTGGATTGCTAACAACTCAGTAGAATCAATGATTTATAATTTCGGGGTTCATCATGACACACCATATCTCCGGAGTTGACAAGCCTCCATCCAAGAAACGTTCCCCCCCCCCCCCACAATATAAGGAGGAAGGAGTCCTACCGGACCTGGCCTCCAAACATTCAAATAGAAATTGATCCATCCTCAGATCAATCAGTAATTGCAATAGTCAGCACCAGTAGGAAAATTCTACAGGGATTCGATGTCGGAAATGAGGTTTCAATAGAATGATGCGTATCCGCCTGTTTCTATCGAGTCTACGCGTCCTGCCGAATTCAATCTCTCTCAACTCTATGGTTTTCTCTGATTAAGTGAGAATCGGCAAGTCTGGAGTCACAATTTTTTGGCATGGAATAACTCCAAGAATATCCTATCACGTGCAGGGGTTGCCATCATGATTCTGATCGATTCTGTATGCGAGCATGCGTCTAAATCCGGGTGTTAGCCGACATTCAGAAGCTTACCAGATCCGATTCATAAAGAAATGTGCATGATCATGATTGGAATATTAAGTGAAATTAAGTGAAATATTTCGAAATGTATGAATAATTCGCTGATGAACTTTCCCGGATTCATTGTCTCTCAAATGCAAGTGGTAGGATGGCTCAGTTGGTTGTGGCACAGGCTTCGGTGCACAAGTGGAGAAGGTCCAGGGTTCGAGTCTGTCCATCTCGAAAAGTACAAACGCTCTCACTACCCTAACTGGGCCGCTCGAACCCTAGCTCACTCGTGTGTGTGGCCTGGGGTGGAACATGGATGAGCAAAATCTGCCTCTTCTACACATAAAAACTATGTGACAAGGTCTGGAATATAGAAAAATGAAGACTAAAGCGACGAAAGAATCCAACAGATCTTTTCAACCATTTCAGGATGTTTTGCATTCCATCTAAATTCAGCTACTGGTCGATGCACGTATATATCACATGTGTATAGAGTGCACACAGCTGTCGTTACTGATGTGTCAACTTTATGGGGCACAATGACTTCGATTTTTAGGAAAATATATATTATAGGCGTAATATGCTATACAACAATAATGTATAATGACCTCAATATAATTTAATGAAAGGCATTGGATGTACGCGAAACCATTGACCGATTAGTTGGACACAGTGGTAAAGCAAGAGTGTGCAACAAGTTACAATGGCAAAAAGGTACGCACAGATCGAGATCACTCAGCCTTATCAATAGGATCTGAAAAGCCGACGTAAGTTCCGTTGAAGTAGAATTTGAGAAGAGTTCTAAGAATGTCTTTCAACAGCTGTTGTCATTCAAGTGGTTCCGACACACATTTGCATCATTCATACTGTCAGCTGATCAACAAACCGCTCTCAATGCATGAGATGTAATCAGCCTGAGACGGGAGACATTTGTACGGTCAATCTCAGTTCCCCATCTCGACAAGGATTCATAAAGAAATGCGTGCACTTTGATCTCACGCCAACTCGAAGCGATGCTATCTCTTGGTAATAAATCATGAAAGAACGGGAGCATTGCTTTCCGGTAACGTGTCGGTGCGGTTTCTCATCCAGAATTGCACTTTTCCCCGAGAGAGAGAGAGAGACCCTGAAGTGTAATCATAGAGAGGTATGACACTAGATGTAGACTTTGTGGATTACTTAATCAGCCCCAACAGAAGGCCTGAGGACTTTTGATGTGCCCTTCCATCTATCTGACAGGATGCCAGCGACTTTGTCCATCAGTGTCCTGTCAGGGAAACCTGCGAGTAGAGACCTCCCACTCAGGTGACTGAGACCTCAGGAAAAATCAACGAAAATATATGTAACACTGCAATTCAAGGTCAACGAAATAGGCTACATGATCGTGCATACTACTATACAAGCCGCATAATGCGAGCAACTTGTGATCATGTTGGGCAATACGTAGATCTATTGCATGCAAAATATGAAACTATATTCTTCATTGGAAGTGAATTGTAAGTGAACGCATTATCACGCGTGTCTTAGACAAAACACACCATGAAGAAGATTTTTAAATTTACCACATTAGTTTTGTATTGTAAAATAAGACCCCTAAATATGTCAGACATCAAGTAGTAACGCTTTGAAATCCTGAAACAATCAGTTTGTGAATGAGATATGTTGAGTATTATCTGAAAAAAGTCAGCGAAGGTTCGGTGATGGTGGGTGGTGACAGCATTACAAGTTATGCAGCAGGCCATTAAATAACCACCATTATTTAACATCAGCAATCAATCGATTGCGACCAATGAATCGCAATGCAATAATAAGACTCTATTCGCCGGTACCCCCCCCCTTGTCGGGTCTGTGGACCCGACAAGTTGCCAGATAACGCGGCCGCAGCAGACTTGCAACTGCCCTAAAATGGCTACGCTCTGCTTCCTGCTTGATTTTCCTTAATCGTGAGAATAGGAAACTTGGTGCATAACTGAGTTGGTTAAAACCGGTTCACCCACGACTGGATAAGCCTTTTTCATCGCGGCTCCACTCCCCCAGACCCCATAAGATGCGAGATAGCATGACTGGAGAGGCCTATTTCATCATAGTTCCGACTCAGTTTTCTTGAGTCATGAACATCTCTTGGTGAGAATGAGAGTGAGATGAATAACAGCTCAGCCGCTTAGGAATTTTGTTGATTTTGCTCAAAGTTACCCACTTTTTTGTGAGCAATGCCTTTACGTCTGGAATGAAAAGTTCACATTCAGTTGAGGTTATGAAAAATACTTTTAAAATTGGAGATAAAAGTCACCAATAGATGAGCAACATAATTGCACTCTGAAGGATGTGGGTCCTTCAGAGCGAATTCAATGTCACAGAATTGATTTGAATAAAGGAAGACTATAGAGCCGAAGATGCTCACTGGACAGAACTTGGTAACTTGATGAACCTGACACATATATGGAGATAGATTCGTTTGGGGGGCCATGTGGGCAAATCTAGAGCGGCCACAATCCTAACCAACCCCAGCCATTGTTTGCAATAATAGCAAGGCGATATTTTTTGAGATTGACATAGATATTCGTCTCTCTTTGGCTTGTGATTGGCCAAGCGCAACGCATTGCGGAAGTAGCTCGAATCAGGGAACACACGAACCTCGACAGCAAGATTGCAGGCAGACTGTCACGTGAAGAGTGCGCATCTTTGACGAAATTCAATTTCTATGAGTGATAGAGCCGTCAACTGGAAATATTATTCACACGGCCTCAAACACTCTTAGCGGTCTAAGTTTTCTGACTGTGTGTTTTATATGTGGTGTCAATCCTCTGGTTCGTCAGTATCAGGCTTGAATTTGCATCACGTTCAACAGAAAGTTGATCCTCCTGCCCCTCGGGGCATAGTTCTGCAGACTGCCCTGACCATCAGTATTGAGGAAAGTCATCTCTAGACCAAAACACGCAGACAAGGCAATGTTTATCTCCGTGTGACGCATTCAAATGCTGGACACCTCTACATAGCGCCAATTCAACAAGACCATAGATATTTAGTACTCGTACGTGCATGAATCTTCCTGAGTATCTTCGTTTCACACAAATCGCTCCTTCTAGTAACATAAGTGATAAAAGAGAATTTTCTCACTGTCTTCGAATGATAAAAGAGGCAATATTCTCTGTATCCGTAACATTACTGTTCCGTATTCAGACTTACAAAATGATATCCTTCCGAAAATCATTTTTCTCATACTCGACATTTTGAATGAAAACAATAACACCATCAACATTTTGGGGGGGGGGGGGGCCAGTCAGTTTAATTGATGAAAAGATAAATTGAGTCCATAAAGCTGGCAATAAAATCTGACCGTCATCCCAGGCAGCTGTTCATCTTTTATGATGAAAACGAAAGCTTGTCTGATAGCAATCAATACAGATCGTCCCCTAAGCCAAGTCGCCTTCTTCCTTTAATGAAGGTGGGAGACATTCTTGAAGAGGTCTTGTAGCGAGTCGCCATAAACCCGTCCAATTCACTCATTGCTCCTCAAGCGGCAACATCAAAGCTGCAATGAAACGACAAACTCCTCAACCAAACTTTCTTCCACACCGAATTGAATTTCAATAAAATCGGCGACAGCGGTATCAGGATATCTCTGTCTTCATAACTCAAAGATCTGTGAGAGCAAACTTTGTTTTTGTCTACCTTGTCGGGAGAAAGAGCGAAATGCTCTTTGGGAGATCGAACAGAGAAACAGTGATTTTCTACAGAATTTGTCATTTTCGAGTTATTATGACACCTTCAATGAGACTTCCATTCAGAAAGGTATTTTGATGTCTTTTCCGAAAGGTCAAATCCGTATTTTACTGTCTTCGTTGTCCGAAAATTAGGAAAACAGAAGAAAATTACTTTTACGACATGCTTTATCTGCAATTTATAAATGCTGAACACACTAAAAAGCATGCTAATCTTCTAGTTTTTGTCGCACCGAGGAATAGTGCATTTTGTTTGTCGAACAAAACCAAAACAATGTGATTAAAACCTGATGATCACGAACATCACGATCAGGGTCACGAGAAACTTCTAGCTCTTGTCGAATTTAAGAAATGTGCCTTTTTGCATGTCGATCATAACAAAAGTTGTGATTGATCTCAATGTAAAGATTATTTATGAGCAGCTGCGATTTCGAAAGGTGATGTTCAAGTACAAGAAAATTCTTGTGTGCGTAGTGGAGCAGCGAACATTTGTGTATTTGAAGCACTTATTTGTCAATTTCAATTTTTAGGGTTAACAAAACTTGTGGCAGAACAATCTTTTCTATCATCTTATTTGATAATAGTCATCTCAAAACCTCGGAACATGCATGATACTTTTGGTTGGTGTTGATAACATTTTTCACTGAATACTTTTCCTTTAAGAGCTCACGATGCATGATAGACCTGTGAAAAATGCATTTTCTTACTCAATAAGTGAAAGTGACAAAGTGCAATTTAGAGGTCAGAGAATGATCTCAGTTGTGCTCTATATGAAGCAATAAAGAAATATCTACAGCCTCAAGTGCAGAAATCATTGCATTGAATCCACATGCGAATATCAAGCGAACTGAGCATTGAGCTGATAGAAAAACTACAATATCAATTTCGTAAATATGAGTAATTCAGTTCAGTAGTACGGACATTCTCCGTACAACATTCAGTCCGTTCGGACATTCTCAAAGCCTTCGTGGTTATCCAAGGTTGCACTGGAAGGAATTGGACCGAATTCAGGTAACTCGAAGCGGCTGGAGAGTGATTATAGTGAGTCTTCTGTGACCTCTACTGCCTGGACTTTGTCCTTCTTTCAAATGCCTGAGGTACATTTCAGTCAATGGTGACTATGTTTTTTTTTATGGATGCTAATCTTTCTCTACTGTAAATTAAATTTTTGAGGCTGTGCTTCTTACATGTACAGGACCGCGCTTGGTCGGGTTTCAGCGTCCAGGATTTAGCGGTCGAAACGCGATCGTCTAGACCAAGTTCCTGTTGATGACCTCATTTAATTTGTATGCATATTTTGTAGAATTTCATTTCTCGTTTTAGCATAGGGAACTATTATCAATTTTCTTACACACCTGGTAGATTTTAGATAGCGTAATCCCGCTGTGTTAGCTAGATCTGATCTCATGATTGGAAACAGATCTGCCCTTTTATCATCTGAATGAGCTGACTGTTAAATAGAATATAATTTTGAACAGAACGACTTTTTCGCCAATTCATTCCACATGAGGACATGAGAACCGTTGTTTGTCCTTCTAGTACGTATTTCAATTTTTAGACATTATAGGATATAATCATTTTCTTTTACATCATATTTTGCGCTTTCCAAAAAGAATAACTAGTCTTTAGTTTGTTTATTTTTTAATTTTGCTACATTGACGCACTTTTCTACTTTGAACTGCCCGAAAACTGTCCTGTAAAGTGCACGCCGAGATAACTGTTCTGTAATAAGAACACGAAAGTAAAAACTGCGAAGATCCGGGATCAAAGTTAAGCCAATACTCTAATGGAAATTCCTAGAATAGTTCCTAACCAAGACGAGGAAATTCGATGAGTACTGAAAACTTGAGATCAATGCCTTCACCAAGAGTGAGATACATGATGTTAATGGTCAAAGGCCAGAAGGAAAAGGAAAATCCATTTATAGGTAAAGACGAAATGCAATCCAAGTACATGGGGAGCATTCGTAGCAGGTGTCAGAACAGTGCAAACAACTCCAATTATTATGGCGAACTCACACACATCTTCCAAACACTAACAAAGTACATTGACGCTTTAGCCAATATTTGCTTCTTCGAATGCATGATAGGATACAGGCGGTGTCATTCCAGTTCATTCGGGATAACCCCATGTATGAGAAGATTTCGAAGTAGACAAATTTTCTCTTTCAAGTTTCCTAAAGCTCTACATTCTATATAATCAATAATTAGATTTCTCTTTCAATTTTGAATCAAAATACAGAGCTCATGTGACCTACGCAAGACTTTTATTCATCAGAACTACCTGAATTTTTTGTACTCCCGGGAACTCCCGGGAATCGAAAGTCTGCAAAATTGTGGAACTCTACTGAATTTGCAGCTAAAACATGGGTTGAAGGTAACAATGAGCAATACCAGACTACTACAGTCTGCGATTTGATACAAAACATAAGAGGTATAAACCACAAAAATAGTTTGTTTCTTCGCTTGCACTCTCAAACTCAAGAAAAAGTCATGCCTTTAACTGTCTACGCTTTGAGTGCATTTGATGCAGCACTACCTGCTTATACATCAGTACTTTGAAAGGGGTACACGACATGTCAACAGAGCATGAGCCTACATGTCGGCATTAATTAAAACGTTTACTTAGAAGAGGCTATGATACGAGTCTTAAGAAAAAAAGCGGGTGACTAACTTTAACTTGACAGAAAGCATAACTAGTTAATTTTCTTGACTGCTTTATTCTGGACTGCATAATGAAATGAAATTCGACGGAAATAATCCTGTGTGAATCCTGTGTGTATAATTCTGTCCCATTATATTTTCGAATCATACATTATTCCGCAGATTTTATTGAAGCAAATTTAGTCTCTTTCGTCTGTTCTACCCTTGTCTTTCCGCACTGGTTGATTCATGTAGCGAAAAGCAACAGGCCATTGTCTGTCAGTCTGTTTATCACACAAATTGTCAAACAACTCATTAATGACCCTGTCTTGATGTTTTTGAAGTCTTGACTGCAATCTAGATACTTTTAGCCCTTTTTCGTACTTAAGATGCTGTTGGCCCAGCCAACTGCATATTGTAGGCATATTTGTAATTCGAGTGTATAAAGCCTAAATCAAAACTTGTGATGTCTAATGCAGAGGCCATACCTCGCCACCCATCGCCATACTCCACCACCCATAGCACCTCCCACCCATGCACACCCATACTCCCCCCATCCTCCCCACCCTCCTGCTGCCCGCCCCTTAGCCTCATTCCACACTTCCACTGTCCATTTGCCCCATCCACTCCCCGGCCCCCCCTCATTGCCCCCCCCGCATACCATAGCGCCCCCCCCCCATGCAGTCCACCCCCCCTCCCATAGTCCCATTGGCCCTCCCGCCACTCTTCCCCATAACCAGCCCCCCTCACATAGGCGCCGCCCCGCCTGCCCATAGGCCTATCCAGTTCCCCCCCCAGTTAGCCCACCCCACCCCCACCTCGCCACATAGGCATGACACCCCCCACCATGCCCCCTCCCGTGCCCCTCCCCGCCATTCCACCCCATCACTCCATCCCCATGCAACCCCATCCCCCCATAGCCCGCACACCATACCATCCACCCCACCTCCCCCATAGCCACCCCCCTCCCCCATAGCCCACCCCCCCATAGTCCACATAGTCCACCTTGCCCAGTTCCCCTCATTCCTCCCCACTCCACACCATCTCCCCTCCCCCCCAGTCCCTCCACCCCATAGGCCTACCTAACTTTTGATATACAAGAAACTTTGTATGGTTTAACTGCTTTCTTCGGTCTTCCATTATTTGGAATATATCGATGCTGCATGCAATCTAATTTCAATTTCATTGCTAAGAGCGGTAAAAGTAGGGGTCTCACTCCAAAATTTTGGATTTTTTGCCACTTTTTTTTGCTAGGGTGGCAAAAAATGTTTTTCCCCTCATTTTTCTTCTAAAATGGAGAAAACTAAATGACTTGAGTGAATAGTGCACTATGAAGTATTCACCACGATACAATCGACTTTTTTCTTTTCAGGATGCAGTCCTTATATGATACTTATACGATTTTTTCGAGTACCTATCGTCCACTGAAAACATTCGTCTTAGGTTAAGTAGTCCTTAATTGCAAGTTATATTCCCAGTAACGTTTTAGCATTGACCTAGCTATGGAAGTCAAATGCAAGACGAGTTAAATTGTT
This sequence comes from Prostheceraeus crozeri, assembly GCA_907163375.1. Lineage (NCBI taxonomy): Eukaryota > Metazoa > Platyhelminthes > Polycladida > Euryleptidae > Prostheceraeus > Prostheceraeus crozeri. The sequence continues at coordinate 7,344 of CAJQUW010002135.1, read as the reverse complement.
CAACCCAAGTATAAATGCTATTTAAAGTCATTCTACATCAAAATACTCTGATCACATGTGATATTAAAATTCTGTATTATTAGATGCAAAATCAACAAAATATCAACGAACAAATGTAACAATTTAAAATTTGAAACAACAGTATAAAATTCTAAACAACTTCATATCCTTCAAAGTCCAAACAATCTCAAAATCTAAAAAACTAAAAAAAAAACTGCAATTGGTAGCAGTTTGTTATGAATCCTTATCGAGATTTGATGACGACAGAATCCGAAAAAATCGAAGTAATCAGTGACTGAAATGAAAGCATACAGCAAAATTACGTGCTGAATTGTGGACTGCTAGAAATTTCCACTACACCATATAAGAATTACACCACAGAGATGTCAATAAGAAAATAATTACTGCTGATACTACTAAAAATCCCAGATTTTTTGCCATTTTTTACCATTCTTTACTTTTTTTGCCATTTTTTACCATTCTTTACTTTTTTTGCTATTTTTTGATTTTTTGCCGAGTGAGACCCCTGTAAAAGTAGCATGGTAGCAGTGTAAATCGAAATATTCGTGTGACTGAATCTATTTATGGTTGAAGCCTACGCATGTTTCACTAAAAAATGATACATTTTCATTATATATAAATAAAATGATATCATTGCCGAACCAAAGGTTTCCAATACAGAGACACTATATGTTAGTGCAGAACTAACTGCCTGCATGTCCATACCCGAAATGTTTCAATATTCGCTGCTAATCAATATCTATTTTCTAACCTGGATTATCTTCCAGGGGCATTTGTTCGCACACTTTCTTTCCATGGATGACATTGAATGAAAAATTGTTCAATGTGATAATTATACAGTGTAATCCTTTTTAAAACATAATCATTAAATTATTGAATCTTCTGTTTGTTATATTGAGGTAAAAACAATCTTCTCTCTGGTATTTGGTTTTTGACGCCTTATTTGTCAATTATCCAAGCAGATTTTGGATATCAGGAATTCATTGAGAAGTAAATTTCTCAAAATCCCACTCGAGCCACATATTTTCAAAACAATACAAAAAATTCCTGTTATTTCCCTTAGGATGAGATCTACCTAATTCCAATTCTAGTGGAAAACAAATTCTAAGAAGGCGAAAGAAGATTGCAATTGTCCTTTGAGACGTCTTGAATGGTCAAACTATCAACAATATTTTTGAAAGACTGATTAATGCTTCGAACTTTATTTCACTAGGGAATTTCACTAGGAAGTTTTCTGTTTCATGAGTTAAGTTCTTTCAGGAACATCTAATGAGGAAACAGAAAGTGAGGCGCATATGACATGTGAATAGATTGGTGCCAAATAACTGCGCGGATACGGAAGTTGATGATCAATAGGACAATTTTTTTAGTGACATGTCATATGTTCTGTGTCTCATCATATTTAGTCACATTTTGCTGTAGTTTTAGATTGTCAGAGTTACCGGGAAGTAGATATAGAAATGACCGATGCTTTCAGAATGACGCAATATTGGTCTTCTCAGCAGCGTGATGCAGTCTGAGGATAGTTCCCAATTGCGTGCAGTGCCATATAGATAGCCTTTTACTAGACGGCGCCAGGTTTGCGGTCTGTCGTCTGCTTTCACTTGCCAGCAACGCTTGCTTCGGTAGAGTGTTCTCTCCAGGTGAGAAGATGGTATGTCAAAGACTGACTTTTTTAAACTGCAATTGAGTTTATGGTTTTCAGGGTGTTGGTACATCCATGCGGTTAGTGTGGTTATACTGGGGAAAAATTTTGAAATAAAGCGGGGGATGGGGGAGGTTTGGGTTCAGTGGTTAGAGGGGAAGGTTTTGGGTTTATGGTTGGGGGGAAGTCGTCGTGGGGTTGTGGGGTAGTATGGGGGGACGTGTGGTGGGCCTTTAAGACTTGGCATGTGAGGGTGGGGCTGGTGGGGGTGAAATGGTGGTGAGGGCGTGGGATGGGGGGGTGGTGGTGGGATCTGCGGGGGCGGGGGGCTGGGGGGTGTGTGGCTTGCGGGGCGGGGGCTGGGGGGATTGTGGGCTTGGGGGGGGTGGGATGGGTACTCTGTATGGACACCAAATGAGACATGGAGTATAATGGGATGAATGATGAACAAGATGACTGAGTGTTATGATCGAAGAGACGATGCTGAGGGGTATGACGCAGAATGAAGGTATGCATGATATGGCTGGCCATGATGATTTTGGCTGAACACAGTGACATAGTAGGACAGATGTGGAATTTGAGTGTCTGAATGGACATGGTCATGTTGAGGACTGCTGTACCGTCAATGGCTACAACGCCTGACTGCTGATAATCCTGCGAACTCATGAATGCTGAAAGACTGGGGGAAATACCATGAATACTCTAACTAGCAAAAAAATGAAGAATGATGCTGGATAAACAGAGATAACACCTGCAGGATCGTTTGTGGGGGATAATGGGCACTGGAGGATCCGGCTAATATGGGCCTTGTGTAACTTCTGAGAAATGTGGGACATAGTAATATGACTGAGTATAATGAAATGGATGCGGATACTGGGCCTTGGCAAAAGAAAAGGCGCTGGGGCTGGGAGGTGGCATGGTGATTGAAATATTTTACTGGTCGACCTAGAATTGGGATGACTGTGGACTGGCGCGATGATGGGCAAATTGGCTACTGGGCTCGGAGTCTGACGACATGGAAGATTGGCACCTAACAATGGGCTGAACTGGAGCACAGAATCGGTGAAAATGGTATGCGGATAATGACACGATGAGGATGGCTGACTAATGTGGGAAATGATAAATGATGGAGGATGCGATAACCTGGAAGTGATGAATGTTGCAATTTTATGTTCCCTGGTTGCGCTAAATATGTAAGATGGGCCCTCTGAATGGGAGCTATGGGTTAATGCATATTGTCGAGCTGTCTATCACTCTATGCATAGTTAATTCCCTCAGATGTGTGGAATTGTTGACATTACTACATCTGGCGCTAATCTGGGCATACACACAATGGCAAATGTGCTGGCGGTAATATTGGGAGCCATGCGTGCCGGAGTGCGACGAGTGATGGAAAAGTGTAGAGATATCGATTTATGAAACTGAAGGCTGAACTGGATGGGAGAGCAGATATGATGATGGACTTAAACTGAAACGAAATTGTGGAGTGATGTACTTGGAAAGCTAGCTGATGTCGCAGTAATTAGACTGATTCTCGGGACTAAAAAATGAATGGGGATCGAGTGAATGAAAAAATGGGATGCAGAATGGAGATGGTTATGAATGTTCCATATGGGAATGAAAATTTGTAGATCTGCGGAAAAAATGGGGCTGAGAATGATGCGATGATGGGTAGTCTGCACACAACTGAGTTGAGCGTTCTGATGCTGCGTGTGAAATGGGTATTATTCTCCTGATATGATATTGTATGAAAGGTATGGTGGCAAATCGGGAAAAGGAGTTCTTGCTGGGAATGAATCAAGAGAATTAACTGGATGGTATGGTACTTGGACTTGAACCTGTGGGCAGAACTAATGGGCTGGGCATGGTCTGGCCTGGGGCATGGAAATGGGGGTGATATGGAAGGGGCTGGTGTAGTCTAATGGCCTCCATTTTAATGATGCTGGACACTGGAAGTGAATGCTGCTGTGACTATGTATAGCAAAGTGGTGGATGGAAATCTTGCTGAAGTTCAATGGTGCTTCTGATGGCATGGGAGGAAACCTGGCCGGCTGGGGGGTGGGAAATGGAGTAATGGCCCACGCAGACACCCCGCCAACGCCGTGGGCATGATAATGAAGAAATGTCGAAGGGATGGGGATGGGCAAAAGACAAATGGTCAGATGATGTTCGGGGATATGGAAGGGGAAACTTGGAGATAAAATATGCGTATGGCTGATCAATGGTGGGGCTAAACACTGATGGCTGTGGCATGGGCTCTGAGTAAGGAAGCTGGGATAAAAATATGATGAGTGTTCTGTGATGGGGCATTGAATGCTGATCTGATTATATTGCATGAGTGACATGGGGATGTGTGTGGATGAACATCTGTGCCTAGTGCTGAAAGATGCGATTGGATGAACTGATGGTGAGATTAGCAATGGTTGATATATGGACTGGGGGGTAACTGTCAAGATGATGGGCAAGTGGTCGTGGTGATAACTAAGATGGAACAGATGGGAGTGAGCTAGCCTATGGAGACCTGCTTGTTGGGATAACACTGATATCATGGATGTTAGATTACGTGTAGGATCTTGCTGGAAGTCTGGGGAAGATCTAGGGGATGTCTTGGAAAATGATGAATGGTGGATGGCATGTATGAAATGGTATTAATGAAAATCTGGGATTGGGATCGTGGAATGAGAGATGGATGGGGGCCATGGAACATGGGGAGGGGGCGTGATATGGTATAAAAATCGATAATGCATCTACTGCTGAGACAAATGGTGAGTTGTGTCCTGAGAACGTGGGGATCTGCCAAACTGGTTGCCTGTTGTCAATGCATGAATCTAGATAACACAATATTGTCATGGATCGATGGCCTGACTGGGATGCTGGATGGATCATATACGTGGAGGCACTGGAAGGGCATGAATGCTGGGTATCTTCTGTGGTATCAACTGCGGCCCCTGTGCCGTGGCTGCTACTATCAGCTGCGTCCTTCCTGTACTGGGATGCTGACCATTGTTCCCAGCAGCTCACCCCCATCACCAATTCACCCACCGCATCGCCACCCGCCTTTCATGTCTTCGCACAATTCACTTTCATCATTCATTTTCCTCATCCCTTATCCCCCATGATTTCCAATCTTGGTTCCCATTGCATGTATTCGCACTATTTCAGTTATATTTCAAGCTTTTGTAGGTCATTTTGGTTATATTTCAAGCTTTTGTAGGTCATTTTGGTTATATTTCAAGCTTTTGTAGGTCATTTTAGTTATATTTCAAGCTTTTCTAGTTCATTTTGGTTATATTTCAAGTTTTTGTAGGTCATTTCAGTTATATTTCAAGCTTTTGTAGGTCATTTTGGTTATATTTCAAGCTTTTGTAGGTCATTTTGGTTATATTTCAAGCTTTTGTAGGTCATTTTGGTTATATTTCAAGCTTTTGTAGGTCATATTTGGTTATATTTCAAGAACTGTTAGGTCTTACTTTTCGATGTTAAGGTAAAAAAAAATTGCCCTTATGATCACCAAAGATATAAACGAAACGTTGCGTTTATGAATTTAATCATTTTGCTTCTTAATTCTCCATATATTTTCTTCCATTTCTTTGAGTTACTTTCACCCATCTCTTAAATATAATTGTAGTAATAAAGTACTTTTATTATCTTTCTCATGAGGGCATTGCTGTACGTTGCTTTTCTGTAGCATGTATTATCGTTGACCGCTTGCCAAGTAAGTCCACGCTAATGTTTCAGACCAAATTATCCTTTTGTGAAGAGGTTGAAACCGCAGTGTACTTGTTTCTCTGTAATTGAGAGTAAATGTTTTCCCAGCTCCTTGATTTTTCCACTGATTTCACCAAAAAATTTTGAGAAAGTATAAATCTTCAGAAAAATGATTAATAATACGTGCCAAATTGTAATTGTGAAGGTATATCAAACCGAAGGACGCCGTTATTAATGACCACTAATCAAGTGTTTCTTACACATACTTGCGGAACTAGCATTTTTTCCAAACTCTGCATCAGCATGTTTCAACATCATTCACATCTTCAACGATCCCTAACGCTTGGATTCTATCTTTTATGTCGCTTACTTTCACAGCTACGTTGGACCCTGGACGGTTGTATCTCCTGCCTATAGCTGTCGATGCAATCGTTGATCAAGCATCTATGAAAAATTAGATGAATGAAATGAAGCTGTCTCGTAATCAGAGTGGAGTGATTGAACATCGATCGTGTCTACTCATTCAAGACATACAGGGACATGTATGACAATGCTTGCTGCGTTCATTAAGCACATTTTCCGCCAGTTGAATGAGGAATACATGGGAAACGATCGAGCAATTTTCGTGGACTGACATTTTCGGAAAAATGAACGACCAGTATGAGGGTATTGGGAACGTCACGCCAAGTCTAGTTGAAAAGAGAAGAACTGCATGTGTCGGAAATCTGATTTGATCAGGCCTCTCAGAAATACACTTTTATAGTTTTCAAATTACGAAAACCGGCGAAACTCTATCAGAGAATAGAATTGTGAAAAAGTATGAAACGCCTCTCCATGATCTTATAGTCGGATTAACTCAATAAGTGAAAAGTATATTTGGCTATAATAGAAGAGAATGTCCGGAGTAAAACAGTGCATAATGATACGATCACACGCAGTGCGTGGTATGAGCGATGAATTGCAGAACAACGATCACACAAAGGACACGCTGAAAAATCCTCTCTATTGCGATGTCATTCTTCAATGAATAATCGAAAAAATAGATAAATTCTTGTCTAAAGCTTTGAAAAACAATAAAAGTGAAGTTCGTCCAAAAAATACTACATATGAATGGGATCACGTGACACCGAGGGAAAACTGTGAACGAAGTTGTATTCCAGGGAGGCAATGAATGTTCACTTTTTTCCAACAATTACACGTCAGGAATCTCAAAGAGGACATTTCGAACTTCTAAACTCCAACCATTTTTTCTTTTGTGTAAATATGAATCGGCGACGCAAATTTATTTCACTTTCTTTGTCCTCACGGGAATTATTCCGCGTCGATAATTCAAGCAAACAAGGTTCAGAGGCTTGCACCTTTTTTGGACATTGTGAGGAAATGTAAAAACAACCATTTTAAAGGCCGAAAACTGGGACACTTACAGACGAGACGTGATGCAAGTAGATATTATTTCTCTGCTACTCAACTATCCTACTTGAAGCCAAAATGCCGGTCAAACCTCATGGAATTTATTTATTGAACGAAACATATTTAAGCAAATTATTTTTCCGAACGAACTTCAGGGCATGTACAAGTTGAGTTTCATAAAACACATATACAGTACAAATGTTAGAATGGTTCAGGATAGGCTTTTCGTAGTAGCTCAGTAGTCTTTAGGGGTTGTCTCTAAAAAAGTGTGTTTTTTTGATTGTTTTGTTTTGTTATTGGTTTTTTGTGGTGACCACTGACAGACAGCTTTCAAGCTTGTTGGAATGTCTCTAGGTCCAGCTGCAGCTTATAGGGAAAAGCTCGAGTACCAACTGTCTTCAGTCGGGAAGTCAGACTGAAAGGTAGTGATTGTAGGCAGATCGGAGATGGAAGGGTGCGAGACAGGGGCTGGACGCAGGAAGACAGTTAGCTAGGGCACCACCCCAGAGACATTTGCAAGTAAGGGTACTGCTAGACGAAATGTTACACCATTTGCAACT
>CAJQUW010002134.1:0-20587 GCA_907163375.1 Prostheceraeus crozeri | reverse complement strand
GCAGTGGCGTCGTGCCATTGAGGCCAGAGCAGGCTCTGGCCTGCTCAAGATTTTTGAACACAAGAAATTGCCGTCCTTTTTTTTCTGTCTACACTTTTCCCAAAGTTGGCCTACCAGCTAACCCAACTGACGACGGCAGAAGCGGTAGGATTAACTCTCTGTTCAGTACATTTCTATCCGCACACCGTCGTCGGATGAAGTGTCATACAATAAACTGCTGCTCTCATTGATGACTGCGCCTAGCCACGGTGCTTTGCCTAGCCGAGTCACAGCGACTGCTTTGAATGAAATCACGTGATTTCTGGCAACTGCACAGCGTCACCATCACCATGAAAACTCGCTTCGGGATTTGCTTGAAGCTATTTTCCGCACAATGTGACGGTTAGACGGACAAGGTCATCTGACTGCACGCAGCCGCATGAAGTCACAAAAGTCGATCTGCTCTTCAATGCGGTCTCATTTCGAGTCTCTGAGTCAGAGACTCTGACTGTACGGCTTGCCACTTGTTTGTAACATCATTGCTGAAGACTTAATAAGCTGTCTACGTCGGTCGTCCATGTGCAAGTTACATGTATATCCTCCTCCTCCTAGCAACTTGAACGAAACATATCAATATACATTTTAACCGAGCTCATTCCACAAAATTTAAGACCGACTTTTGTTTATACACTTTATGCATTGATCTCAGAACCGTGAGCAAGCTTACAAAGTCGAGAGCTTTCTTCCATCTATCTCCGCCGTCCTTTTTCATCGAAACACCAAAATTCATTTCTCCAAGTTCGAGCATATATGTCGGGCATATGCAACTACAAGAACGTTACAATGAAAATCATCATCCAAGATATCTAAAACATTCTTGCACGAGTCACGACGAATAACATCGCTTCTATGAAATGTGCTGACAAGTGTAAAACGCATCCTGTGAATTTTGTGACCTTGACTCTAATTTTCGTCGACATTATGCTGCAACTGCAATTGGATTGAATGCACAGCTAAGGTATGTCACGAAATTTTAGACACTTCGTTTCTACACTTGTATGCAGGCCTATATGTTTGGATACAAGCCGATCATGAAGACAACAACTAATTTATAATTTCAACAATGTTCTTTCATGAAGTAAATGCAGAAGCAAAGTCTTTGTCTCTTTTGCATTTCTACACATGTACATACGTGCGATTACATTGCACATGCAAGGGAATGGAAGGGATTACTTAACATATTGAAGAGGAATGTAGCTGAGGTATCGAAAAGTGATTTTCTAGAAATTATTTTCGTAAATGCTAACACCTGTCCTCGCAAAATTTTTCTTGAATCTACATGCACACTTTGATTTTTTGCATATTGTAGCTGTATAATGCGCAATGTCTTTCTTTGATAGCTCTTTCTTGGATGGATGATGGAAGGACAGAGAGAGTCGAAAGAACATTCTCCCCATTTTATTCGATGTGACAAATACAATTTCTCGACTAGATTGCCTTTCAGAGGTCACGACGAAAGTCCAACCTCATCAAACCGGGGAGTATTTTTTGAAATTGTAAACTTGATTGGGAGGTGGAATGAACAACCGAAAGCACATCTGGAAAAATCAGAGCGAAATCCCAAAGCATGGCCTAGTTATACATCACCAACCTCTCAGAATGAGATGATCCATAGTAGTGCTCAACTTCTTCGCGAAGATATAGTCAAGGAAATAAAGGATGCTGTGTACTTCGCCATATGCCTTGACACTACTCCTGATGCAAGCAAGAAAGACCAGCTCTCAATGATTATTCGATTTGTGAAAGAAGAGGGTGACGTGATTGAAGCCTTGCTAGATGTCACATGCAGAACACGCTGACGGTGAAAGCCTGTATAACCAATTGTGCTCATTATTGAATAAATATGACCTAAGCATGAGCAAATTGCGTGGTCAGAGATACGATGGGTGTGCGACAATGGCGGGGCAATATCGTGGATTACAGGCTCGTGTGAAGAACATTGTTCAGAGGCACACTTTGTACATTGTTATGCCCATCGCTTGAATTTAGTAGTTGTTGATACCTGTTCGCACAACGTTACTGCACGTAACTTTTTCGGTGTTGCGCAGAAATTGTACGATTTTATTGAACAATCGACCAAACGACACGGTCTCTTAAAAGAGATTCAAAAAGATGAGCAGTCTAAGGATGACAATGATGAGACGGTGCATCATACAGGTACATTGACGTCACTGAGTACTACTCGTTGGTGTTCACGTTCCCAAAATTGCACTGTGTTGGCGAACAATATCACCGCAGTTGCACGGACGCTGAATGACATTTCGACAGATGCAAAGTACGACTCAGATACTGCTGGAAATGCAATTTCTCTTCACAATAGCATGAATTTCAAATTTTGTCTCTGTCTAACAGTGTTCGTTGAAATTTTGAAGCTTTGTGATATTGCATCAAAATCTTTGCAATCATCCAAGATAGACATTTCTTCTGCTGTATCCCTTGTTGAAGCATTGATCGCTGCAATTCAATCTCAGAGAAATCAAGAGAAATATGATGAATATTGGGATCGAGCCGAATCGGCGTTGAAGTTATTGCTCCCCGTCGCAGAAAGGTGTCCTCAAGAATCGATGCAAATTCTGCAAATCAGACCTGCTTTGATTTTAAACAGGAATGTCGCGTTGAATTCTACTATGAGGTCATAGATCTCATGCTCAATGCTTTGCAATCACGATTTAGTATTGAACTAAATCCACTATTGAAATCAATACAAGCTCTTGAGTCGCCGTCACTTCAGAATTTGAATTCTTTGTTGACACTGGCAACATTTTATCCCCGTGATATTCCATGTTCAGATACGCTTAAAGCGGAATACCAACTTTTTGTACACCATTTATCTTCAACGCAAACCGCACCAAATGACGTGCACAACTTATATTTGTACATGGTAAATAACAATCAGCACAAAATGCTTGCATCTTTAGCCAAGTTGTACCGCCTTGTACTGACTTTGCCCGTAACATCATCATCTTGTGAGCGTTCTTTTTCCGCGTTGAAGTTTGTTAAAAACAACTTAGGAACCACATTGAACCAGGACCGTCTAAATGACTTGATGGTCATTGCAGTTGAAGCAGCTCGATCCCAGAAGCTATCACTGGCCGCTTGCCGGGACTACTTCTGGGAATCATTTGCTGAGCGTCGCAAATAGCTTTTCCACTGTGCGAAATCTATCATAAAAGCAGCTCTTTACTTGTGGTCTCTATATGCCTATCTACATGTACCCGTAGATTTAAGATTTAGGACATAAAATTAACTAGCCTATACAAGAAGAAACCAATTGTATGTACGTGCAAACAGTGTATTTCAAGACAGTCTATACTTCAAGTTGTAAATCGGTTTTTCTACATTGTATGTATGAAAGCATTCTGATTACAGTTAGTGTTAGTAGCCTAGCATATCAGCAACATTAGGCCTATACAATTACAAGTGTGCAAGCTGCTTTTATGAAACATTTTAAATGTAATGCATGCAGTTTACATGTAGAGGCCTATACCGGTAGGCCTACATGTGTATTACCGGTGTATACATACACATAATTGTGTGACGTTTGCTTGTACATGTACGTGTATAACACAGAAATTTCCTATTCTCGTTTTTATTGCTAGATCTAACAATGTAAGTTCATAGCTTATCCCAAGTTTGTGCTTGTGCCATGAAATCCAAAGACGATTGATGAAATCCATGATACCATGCCGATAGATTTTCTTAGAATCATTTTTTGTTGACGTGTAGTTTACCCTCAACCAATTTAATTTTTTGTGCATGAACTGCCTTCATAGTACCGAAATTTGTTTTACCGATTTTTGTGTGACTGAATCCAAAGACGACTGATGAATCCATGCCATGCCAACAGATTTTCTTAGAATCATTTTTTGTAGACGTGTAATTTTCCTCATAACCAGTTGTACTTTTTATGCCTAATTGTTAGACTTCACAGCACCATTTTTACAAGCTTTTTCATCCTCGTTATTGTTTTCTTGATCATATGAAACACATGCACTACACCACTTCCTTGTTTAGGCATACACAGTGATATTTTGTCTGCATGTAGACCTATGTCTTTTAACAGCATCTGCTTTTTTGAATTGTTTTCGATCCACACCACTAGATTTTGTGAGAGTACCAGCTTATAATACTCAGTAGGTAGATTGTTTCCCTTGTCAATCGTGTTTTCGAAGATTGAATTGTTAAATAGCTGAGTTTCAGATATCTCCAAAGCGGTGTGTTGTCTACGTGTATCACGTAATTTTTCAGAGATAATGAAATATAAAACTTGTTTATCTTAACTCTGTTGCCATCACTTTAAACAGTGTAAAAAGGCGAATGAATGAATTAGAATTCAACAATCAGAATAGCAAGAAATAGAAAATTCAAAATATGTACATTTATAGGCCTACAGGCGCATGGGGGTTGACAGCAAGGGTCACGGTCACGGGTGAAAGTCAATGGTGTGGCGTGGACCCATAAACTTATGAACAATGATGTCACAAAAATGGGCCTGCTCAAGTTTTTGCGGCGCACGACGCCCCTGCAGCTGTGATAGCATTTTGCTCATCAAATTGAATGCTCGACACGCCAATGTAGACGGATACACATTAACATCTTAAAAGAGAAATTATCGAGACATTGAATAGACTATTAAAAAGAGTGAGTGCTTCGATGGTCAGCAACATAAATCATTCCAAAATACATTTCTTTAATAAATATCTGAAAATATCCATGAGAATAATGTCAGTTACAGAAAATGTTGAAGTCACAGTAGATGAAACTTTCTTCTCCATTGTATTAATTACATTTTATGAGTAATTGCTCTTGATGACATTTTTTCACTTAAAATATTCTTTCCGAATGGATTAGCTATTGAAGTCTATATTCACGGTACGTTACATTTTCAATACTTTGTTTTCCCATTAGTTGGTCTATTTCATGTCCTGTATACGTCCAAAATGTTTGCGAGTGTCATTTCTCATGATAATTATCCCGTCGCGATGTTTGAAGTATTCCAACTTTACCGGTAGCTATTTTTGTATTTGGTGATTAAGATTTATGAATTTGAACGCAACGAACAGTTGTTCAATTGTCTTTTGTCAACACAACTAAGCCGCCCACATGAGACGGTTAATTATAATGTTCTATTGATGAAAGATTTGAAAAATTAACATTCAGGTAGTGTCAATGAATGTTTTTAATATTCAAATTTCTCCGTTGGTCGCACGGTCGTTGCGAAAAAGAACCTGCTGTACTTATAGGCCTATCTGTAAGAACAAAATAATTGCCAAACTATTTAATTAAGAGCGAATTTATTTTATGCATCATCCACTAACCGCAGATGTGCTCATTGTCAGATTTCGGAGCAGTAAGCTCACATAAGCCTTCAAAGTCCCAGTCTCAAGATGCTGTTGCTTACGCATCTCAGTTTAGAGGTGCGATAGATGGGAATAAGCAAACTGCAAGAACTATATGTGAGTGAGCAGAGAATATGAATGCACTTGTTAAAAAGTAAAAGCAATCTTCCATCGCTTTCATCTGTTTACAAATTCCATCAGAATGCTCGATCAAAATGTTTTGTCAATCACTACATGTGAGATACATGCGACAAATGCATCTGACAGTTCATACATGTTTCAATCGTAAGAATTCCTTCAAACTTAAAGACTCAAATCCACGTTTCAGAATTCTATTGTCATCATCAGATTGTGGATGGTTTCTGTCACTATGACAACCTGACCATAAGAACCAAGAACATCTACAAGAAAAATCATAGATAAAAAGTCTCCGCCAATGACTGAACCAGAAGGAGTGGCCTCAAGAATCTGCGCTGAAATTGCTGGTCATCGATGTATGCATCGCATCACAATCATGTTGACACATGTGATCCCCTTTGCAGCTGCTCACCGCCCCATCAGTGGACACTCCAGCCTACAGAATTAAATATTTTGTTTATCTGCTTCGCGCAGACGAATCTAATTCTGTGCTCCAGCCTGAAGCATTGGCGATTTGGTCGGCGATGTTGTCCTCTGCAAGAAACTTCGTAACTTCAATTTCATGCGCACATAGCGTATTCAATGAGATTTAGAAATATTCTGTGCGCGCTGTGTGATTATTTGAAAGAATTTTATCGTACTTAGATTTACTATGGATTCTCATCTTTGCATCTGAACGGACAAACTTCCAGCTTCTTATTGAAAGTTAGTTGTCCATCGAGAACCCTTGATATGCTAATGACTGAAACCATGCTTTTTATTTGTCAATTTTTCCCTTTGACTTAAATTCAATTCACCTCCACGTGTGAAAAAGGTGTATATATATCGCAGCAGTTGGAGTAACTGATAAATCGTGTATAAGTTGTTATATCGTGGCTTCAACATGTCGACCTCCACGTCAATCTGCAAGTGGTTCCCGTACTTGATTTGTCAACCATGCATTTGAAGGATTGCTGCCTTGAACAGCACATGCAATAGTGATATAATAATAACAATAAAGACGTTGATAATACAAGCAAGAAGACCAGACATCATCGTGCTGGATAAGATCCAGAGGAAAATTATGATACTAGATATAGCAATCCCTGATGACAAAAACATGCAAAGGAAAGAGAAGGAGAAGATCACAAAGTACCAAGACCTACGCTTAGAAATAAAGAAGTTGTGGAATGTAAATGTTTAAGTTGTCCTGGTCGTTGTTGGCGTCTTGGGTGCCTACACATCGGGGTTGAAGGCCTACCTCAGCAGGATTCCTAGAGCACACCACATACCGGAATTGACAAAAGCAGCACTCCTTGGCAGTGCTCATATCCTGCGTCGAACTCTTGATCTCCCTGAGACTTTGTAAGATCCTCCGAGGTGAGATACTAACCGATCTGAATGTGTGACATCGTGTCTAAAATATAGACGCTATTGTCTCATAGTCATAGATTCTGCGAGCACAATACAGTTGATTACAATTGAGATGACAATGTAATAGGATGCTGCACGCTCGTAAGAAATGCGTAAAGAAGAAAATATGGTAAAAATTATTTACAGAACCTAATGAATGACCAGACAAAACGGTTTGTCTGTGCAAAAGAGAAATAGAGACAATTAGTGGACCTGGATGACATGTGATAGCGTATATTAAACAAAACACGCAGATAATAATGATAATAATGTTATATTTGTAAAGAACCAATAAATAAATCATGAAAAATATAGCTATAATAAATGAAAATTGAGAAATATTAACTCCATGATGGGATAAAGAATCAAACTTCAATAGACAGTTTACCAAGTATGTATGAAGGTGTTTAAGTTTACCATATGTCCAAGCGCCTGAAATGTTCAACCAACCTTGACTTGAACCTGCCAACAGAAACCTTGGACACATCGCGTGCTTCAAGTTGATTCTTGTGCCGAACGGAGTCGACAGTGATAAGCACCGATCTGTATTTGCATTAGTATTTCAAATGGATTCTCACGCTGGGATCTTGAAGAAAAGTTGACAAAGTCTCCCGAATTAATCGAAGATGTCCATCATTCTGCTGCACAGAAGCAAATAACCTTTCGGATGATGATTCTGTACCTGCAGTGATTAGTGGTAGCTTAATATCATGCTGGAGTCCAAAAATCAGGCATGCTCTCTCTTCCACGGAAATAAGTTTTTCCGAAGATATTCAGGCGTGTTACATACAGATGCAAATGAGTACGTCAAAAAAAGAGCAGATAAGCGCAATATAGCACTTTAACATTACGTCAGGTGGGCAATGAGAGCGACGAAAGTTGCATAGAGTAAAAAGACCGTGTCGTCAACACCAAAACAACGCATCGACCGCATTCAGAAGCAATCGAAGGCAAAGAGCGGGGATGACACCAAATTGCATTTTGTTATGATTTTTGCTACACGACATTTCGATTCGTTCATTGGCAAAAGAAGGGATTTTAACCAGTTGATCATGTCAAGCTAATCACTTTGCAATGAACCATCATCGACAGTGGGCAAAAATGTAAAATTAAGTTGTTATCAGCATATCGCACAGCACGCTCCCTTGAGGCACGCCACCCGGAATAGCTGACCAAGGAGAAGTCGGTCCATTGTCACGAACACATTGATAACGAGAAGGTTAGAGCCGAAATCCATCCTACTGTCGAGGATTGCAGACCAAATTCATAGCATGAATTAACAATAGTTCCGTGGGGAATTTATCAAATGCTTTAGATAGATCCACTAAAAGAAGTCTGACACAGCCAGAACCAGAGTTGAGAAGACTGACAATCTTTGTTGTGCAAGTGATAAAGAACTCAAGTTTTAGATCCTGGACGAGGAACACATGCAAAGCTGTGAGGATTGATGCGGCTTCCCACAAGTTGAAGAATCAGCTTGTCTACAACAATTTTCTGCAAGACTTTAGAGACACATGATTGAATAAAATTGGTCTATAATCACTTACGTTCAGTGGATGAGAGAATTTAGTAATAGGTTATATAAATACTTTCTTGAATGACAACAGAATATCACAGATGTGCTCCAATTGAATAGGGCAGTTATTGCTGGGGCAAGGAAGTCAGCGTCCCGCCGGAATTCCCAAGGAGGGATTCCATCCGGACTAACACCGGTATTCTTTCAGAAGGTACATCTACCTCTGTACTTCATCAACAGATAGCACAAAGTTGTTAAATGGAATGGAGGTGTCATTCTGAACTGGAACATCAGTTTCCTGGAAGATAGAAAAGAAAAAAATTCTTTGAAATAACGACAGGAAACCGACATGAACCATTTTTCTTAGTGGATCCAGCCACATGCTTGAAGAGGCTCGACATAGTGCAAGGATCACCAAAATCAACAGCCTTTTTGACATAATCAACTTTCAGAAAATTTATTTATTTGTAAGCCTCCATCATAGCCACTGACATTTGGTCACGCTCGCTAATCAGAATTTTTAGAGAGACACTCATCTAACATTGATCGTTCTATTTGATTCGATTGTAGTGATGCAACCGACACCATTTTCACACGCGGAGGTAGCATGTGAACTTTACATCTTATTTTTCTTATTTCTTTAGGCTGATCCCAATGTTGTTCTTATGCATGTGCAATGTACTTTAACAGTACTTATAGTGTTCATGTCACATCTTCCCTATTCATTCCAAATAATATTTTCCTAGCTAAACTTAAAATCACTAAAACAGTTTTTCATCATTTTTGTCAAAAAATTCACAATGGCGAACCAATTGAAGGACTAACAGCTGTGAATCAGTGGTCAGCTGAGTTAAGCGACATGCACATAGTCTTTGGATAGGCCGATATTGATTAGAGAATTGTTGTGAAAGGGATGAAGGGGAATTTAATGGCCTACGTTGTCGCTAATAGATTTATGTAGTTAGGGGCATTCATGGCATCAGATTTGTAAAACGAGCCTGATTTTCGGCCCAATCCACTGGCCCGTGTTATCGTAATTTCTCAGGCCCGCCCCAATCCTCTCATTACATGCCACTCGGCCGGAAATACTGTTTCGATAGTTCAGATACACTGAAAATCCGAACCATTGTGACTGATGTTCACTGAATAGGCATGATTGGTGAAGTTTATGAAGTTGAGTATCATTTTAGCCAAAAGCTAAGGATGCTTCGAATAATATAGCCTACTTTTAGGAAATTATTGCTCCATGACAATGCTCGACCTCATTCGGCAGCTCGCACAGTTGAAGAGCTACATCAAATGGAATTTCTAGTAATGGAACATCCTCCATGCAGTCCCCAACTCGCACCGTCTGATTATCATCTATTTGGTCCTCTAAAAGAGGAATTGCACGAGTGACATTTTTCAACAGATCAAGAAGTGAAGGATACGATGCATGTATCGCTGTCCTACTTCCAGCGATGACTTTTTTGAAGATATTAACAAATTTGTATACCCGTGGACGAAGTGCACGGAACGCCAAGGTGATTATATCGAAAAGAAAGTCAATTATTTTGTAAATATGGAGAAGAAAAGATGCTTCTAGAAAAAATGTAGATCCCTTTCGATTTGCCCTCGTGCAGTCAACTGATGAGTACGGTAAACTTCAATAAAAATCAATTCGCCCCTTTTTCAAATGGTAGAATGTGACGCATTCTCATTTCTCAATTATCTGCTGCGTCATCACTTTTACATACCGCAACGAAGGTCAAGTGAAGTTTCACTCCCGCGCGCGCTTACCCATGCCGCAACGAAAGACACTGGGATGACATCGATTGTTCCCCTCTCAACTGACTTTGAAAAGCGCCAGCCAAGAGCGCTCGACGCCCAATATTTCACGCCCGTTGTCAGATTTCAGCGCTAAGGATTATGATGTCGTAAAATTAGAGATACTACAAGCTTACGAAAAGGTTCCTGAAGCCTATCGTCAAAAATTCAGAAACAAAAGAAAAGATGTAGGAAGTAGTTATCTCGATTTCGCAAAATAGCAAGAAATTCTTTTTGATAAATGGTGCTCTTCAGCGAATGTTCAAACATTTGATTCTTTAAGACAGATTATCCTTATAGAGCAGTTCAAAAATTGTACTGGAACCAACATCAGAGCGTATCTCAATGAGAGAAATTTAACTAGTCTGCAAGATGCCGCAAGAGCGGCAGATCAGTATGATTTGACTCACAAATTGGCAGACCAGAAGCCCCAGAAAATTTTCAATAAAGGGGAACACGAAATTATTACATCACCACCTGTTGTGAGTGATATAAAGAAACTGACAGGAAAAGCAACAGAATGCAAATATTGCAAAAAGAGAGGTCACCGTGTGACTGATTGTTGGGTTCTCAAACGTAAGGAAGAAAGATCTTCCAGTAAACAAGTTGCAATTACAATAACTGATCATAATAAAAGTACTGAATTTCAGAAATCGAAAGATGCTAAGGAATTACAAGTGTCAAAAAGTAGTGAGGAATTATTAATTGAGCAAGGTGAAAAAGCCTTTACCACGTTTGGTTCCATAGGTATTGACACAAATAGTTAAATTCCCATAAAGATATGGCGAGACTCAGCCTGCTATCAGTCATTTACTTGTTGAAGGAGTTGTTCCTGTGTCCGATAATACTTTCCTTCAGTCAACAGTTCCCATAAAAGGTGTTACGGGGCGCGTTTCAGTGCCTCTGCACAAACTTCACGTGATATCTGATCTTATCAATGGACCGGTCGATGGAGTCAATGGAGTCGGTGTTATCAATGAGTTACCTATTCAGGGAATTCATTTGTTACTCGGTAATGATCTCATGGGAGCTAGTGTGTTTACGCCAATTATGACAGACAGACCTGTAGATGTTACAGTAACTGACGATAATTTATTCCCAGCTTGCGCTGTCACTAGATCTAAGGCAAAAGAAATGGTAAACAATAATGACCAAATTGATCTCAGTGAAACGTTTTTATTTGACACCGATGTCAAAGGAACTAAAGGGTGTCCAGTTCTTGAAAATGATTCCGTAAACCTAAAACTAGATCGCGAGACTCTAGTCAAGGATCAAAAGTCCGATAACAGTTTACAGAAGTTATTCAATCTAGCTGAAACTGCAGACACAGAGAAAGTTCCAAGTTATTATATAAAAGATGACGTTTTGGTGCGCAAGTGGCGTCCTATTGATGCACCTGCTGATGAGGACTGGAAAGTAATTAATCAAATTGTCGTACCTACTCCATATCGCAAAGAAATTATCAGTTTGGCACATGATCATCCCATGGCTGGACATGTAGGTGTCAGAAAAACAAGATTTCGAATAATGAAACACTTCTTTTGGCCAGGGATTATGTCAGACGTTTCTAATTATTGCAAAAGTTGCGATACCTGTCAAATTGTTGGCAAACCAAACTCAAAACCCGATAAAGCACCTCTCCAACCCATTCCGGCCTTTGATGAGCCGTTTAGTCGCGTTATTATTGACTGTGTAGGGCCTCTGCCAAAATGTAAACGCGGTTTTCAATACTTGCTCACTATAGTCCGGCAGCCAGAACGAGTTTCTGCAGGGAACGAGGCCGAAAGTGAGACTTTCACAGAATGATGTACACCGCATGCGTACTACGAATCTGCACGTCTGCCGAGGTCTAGTGAGTTCCTCTTCTTGTCAGACAAGATCAAAGAAAAACACATGTAAATCCAATGGGACGGAGATTGTAGTTTTTGGCTAAAATGAAATTTTGCATGTTTTCTCTGATTAAACAAAAAGTACTAAGCCCAGAGTCATAATTTTTGGCATGGAATGTCTTCAGGTCATTTCCTATAATATGCATGTGCTTTTATCATGCATCTAATCGGCAATGTATGTAAGAATGAGGTTGAATGTGGATAAAGTTGCTCAAAATGTTTGTGTTTGCCGACATTAAGAGGCTTGCCAAATCTAAATGCGTTTAGCTATATAGACAGGGGTGTATGAAAATGAAAGGAAATGACCTGAAGACATTCCATGCCAAAAATTATGACTCTGGGCTTAGTACTTTTCGTTTAATCAGAGAAAACATGCAAAATTTCATTTTAGCCAAAAACTACAATCTCCGTCCCATTGGATTTACATGTGTTTTTCTTTGATCTTGTCTGACAAGAAGAGGAACTCACTAGGACTCGGCAGACGTGCAGATTCGTAGTACGCATGCGGTGTACATCATTCTGTGAAAGTCTCACTTTCGGCCTCGTTCGCTGCAGAAACTCGTTCTGGCTGCCGGACTACTATTATGTGCTCTGCAACACGCTTCTCAGAAGCTATTGCACTGAGAAACATTACTGCTAGGACAGTGATAGACGCTTTGATCAAATTTTTCTCATTATTTGGTTTACCAAAAACCGTACAAAGTGATCAAGGAAGTAATTTTACTTCGAAAGTCTTTAAGCAAGTTTTACATGAGCTTAATATAACTCATTCTGTTTCTAGTGCGTATCACCCTCAGTCTCAAGGAGCTCTCGAACGATTTCACCAAACCCTAAAGAATATGCTAAGAACATATTGCCATGAAAATGACCGAAATTGGAGTCAGGGTGTTCCTTTAGTGCTTTTTGCTGCTCGAGAGACTGTCCAGGAATCTTTAGGATTCAGTCCTTTTGATTTAGTATTTGGTCACGAAGTTCGTGGTCCATTGAAAATGCTTAAAGAAACATGGCTAAAAACTGACCATGCTGAATCAAGCAGTTTACTTGAATACGTTTCCGATTTTAGGAAACGACTTCACGAAGTCCGAGACTTAGCGCGTAAAAATCTTGCTGAATCACAAAAGAAAATGAAATTCAGATACGACAAAAGTTCTTCCCGAAGACGTTTTTCTCCGGGAGACAAAGTATTGGTTTATTTGCCAATTAAAAGGAGACCCATTAAAAGCGCGATATTATGGCCCTTGCCTTATAAAACAGAAATTGAGCAATCTCGATTACGTCGTAGAAACTCCCGAGCGCAAAAAGAAATCTCGTGTCTGTCACATCAATATGTTAAAAAAGTATCACGAAAGAGATTTGGAAAGTGAACCAAAACCAGTACAAGTCCTTGCCAAAAGCGAGATAACTGATATACCTCAATATGAGAAAGAGGATTTTACTGACATAATTCCTCCACTGAAATTAGATAATTCTATCATTCTGAGCGACTTAGATAATTATCTCTCCCATCTTGAAGATAATAAAAAATGTGATATCATTTCATTGATAGAAAAATACAAAGACTTATTTAGTAACAGCCCTAAAGTCACGAATCTGATAATGCATGATGTCGAGACTAACAACGCGAAACCTATACGACAGCATCCTTACAGAGTAAATTTCGAGAAAATGAAATTAATGAAACAAGAGATCCAGTATATGATTGAAAACGATATCATTGAGCCGAGTACAAGTGAGTGGTCTTCAGCGTGTATACTTGTGCCCAAGAGTGATGGTTCGAGTCGCTACTGTACCGACTACCGTAAACTAAATGCTCTGACTGTACTTGATAACTTCCCTATGGCTAGAATAGACGACTGTATTGACATGATCGGTAATGCTCAATATATTTCAAAACTTGATTTAATGAAAGGTTTTTGGCAAGTACCGTTAACCGATAGAGCCAAGCGTTGTTCAGCCTTTGCCACTCCTGATGGTCTTTGGCAATACCGAGTAATGGCCTTTGGAATGCGAAATTCAGCTGCTACTTTCCAACGTCTTGTTAGCCAAATTATTAACGGCTTAGAAGGTTGTGCTGCTTACCTTGATGATTTAGTCATTTTCAGTTCCTCATGGGACAATCATGTTAATCAAATCGAAAATTTGATGATTAGACTAAATTCCGCCAACCTTACTATCAACTTGAAAAAGTGTGAGTTTGGAAAAGCACTAGTTCAATACCTCGGTCACGAAGTAGGATATGGTTCAGTTAAACCTATTGAATCAAAAGTTGAATCAATCTGTAACTTCACTCGTCCTACTACTAAACGAGAGTTAAGGCGTTTCTTAGGCATGGCTGGATTCTACAGACGTTTTTGTAGAAATTTTTCTCAAGTTGCTTCGCCACTTACTAACCTAACCAGTGCTAAGGTTGAATTTCTATGGACTGACGAATGCGAAAAATCATTCCAGAATATTAAGATGTTATTAACGTCTCCTCCTGTATTAAAATCTCCTGATATGAAAAAACCGTTTATCCTTACTGTAGATGCAAGTGATTTAGGAGTTGGAGCCATCTTATCACAGAATCATAACGAGGTTGATCACCCAGTGTCCTACTTTTCAAAAAAAATTTGATAGGCACCAAAAACGTTATTCAACTATAGAAAAGGAAGCATATGACTTGATCTCAGCGCTAAAACACTTTTCTGTATACTTGAGTACTACTGCGTTTCGGACTGTCGTTCTTACCGATCATAACCCAATTGTGTTTATGGACAAAATGAAGGATATGAACATGCGGATCCTAAGATGGAGTCTCAGTATTCAAGATTTTGACCTCGACATCAAGCACATACGAGGACGAGACAATGTGGTTGCCGACTGCCTTTCTCGCGCATGTCTTTAAAGGCAGGCATGGACTCAAGCTGCTGCTACCTCAAAACCTACGATCCCTTCAAGCCCTTCGATGTCCTACCAATCAATTCCAAATCTGCTATCCCTTCAAGCAATCCGATACCCTCAAGTTTGGAACCCAGCCTCTACGAGCCGTTGCTGCAGTGAAGTTTTGTTACTGATCACTGATTTGACTCTGAATAAAAATTCACGCTGAATTTTTATTCATTTAGAGCGTTGGAGGTGTGACGCATTCTCATTTCTCAATTATCTGCTGCGTCATCACTTTTACATACCGCAACGAAGGTCAAGTGAAGTTTCACTCCCGCGCGCGCTTACCCATGCCGCAACGAAAGACACTGGGATGACATCGATTGTTCCCCTCTCAACTGACTTTGAAAAGCGCCAGCCAAGAGCGCTCGACGCCCAATATCTTGCGTATCGTGAGACGAGAACCGGCGTATTTCTCTTAGCGTGGCTGATTGAGCGGCAACGCCGACAAGCCGAGACGCACCAACACGCCTAGCGCACGAACTGGCTCTGGAGGACCAGCGCGCTCTCATTCTCTCTCCCGTTGTCTTAGTCAAGCCTGCTGCTGTCAAGTACCGAACTGTGTCGCTGCTATACGAACTGTGAACGCCTAACTTGCCCTTTTAAGGGCTGCTTTGTGTTATTGCTTGTACCACTGGACCCTGTCATCGGGGAACGTATGTTTTTGTCCTTTAATAAAGTATAAGTCATAACATAGAAATGTATATGATATTCAAATCGCACTCATGCAACTAACAATAAATCTTTTTAAATTAGGCCTAGGTTTTCTATAGAGACAGTATTTTGCATTCTAAGCTTTATTGTTTTGTCTTTTCCAACACGGAAAAGATTGGCCCTAATTCTGGGATTTAGTATGCGTTTTAAGGGACTATAAGCCACAGAAGCGGCTTATTTGTATTCGTACAGAACCCAATTGCGATGTGTGTATATGTAACTTTGGAACATAGATATAGGCTATTGATCCGACGTTGACTAGAATTGAAATTGACCAAGGTCGCAGCACTGACGAGGGAACTAAGTCGGGCATGAATCACCAATGAAAAGCTTGGAATTGCACATGTGACTGATTCTGACTCAATGATACAGACGTTGACAAGTGTATCTGACTGAAAATGCGTGCAATTTATGTGCCATTATGGTGCATTGCTTGAAGCTTAACTTCCATTATAGAGGCTTCATTGATGTAAATTTCTATGCTTTAGACTCAACTACACGTTTTGACATCATATTTTTCCTCCTATTCAAACCATAATTTCTGTGACATGTTCAGCCGAAGTCCGACTCACACGCACAAGCACTAAAAAGTCTGCATGGGATGCTAGGCCCCATTCTTAGCATTGTGAGAGAAACCTGAAAATCAAATCCTAGTTTTCTTTACAAAATCAAAAAAACCTTACCATTTTGAAACAACGAGTACTATCATCGCTTTGACAGTGCTTCGGCATTGCAGCGTGGGGATGATGGCAACATACAGGATGGAATTTTCGATAGACCGAAATTACGTCATGAAAATAGTTAGTTAACAATCAGTCGAAATGCATTACATAAAAATGTTGGCGCTTTACTTTAGTGGAATTTCAATTAAAATGAGAATGAAAATTAATTTATTTGTGCTTCGTAAATTCATTAATATGAATCACGTCGTGTCCCTGGCATAGAAAAGAAATTACAGGAATGGATTTTATTGTGCTTAAAGATGAAGTAATGAAGATAATATGGAAATCATACCTTTTGTTGTATGGAATATAAATTTAATTTGTTAATCTCCTCAACTTTCGAGAAATGTCGGCAAGCTTAGAATTTTGACAGCAACAGGTGTTCACATCGAGAGCATCTTGACATGATAGCATCTGTTGTCATCATCCAGGTGATCCTTTCCATGAATAATGAAAGCTTTCGGTGCAGTAAAAATGATTCAATTTAAATTTTAAATACTAGCAGTCAAACACAACATTAGGTCACATGGTTGGTGATATTCCACATTATGACACTACTTAGGCAATAATAAGGGAGAGAGGATTAATAGCCTGCTGCTGGGTGTGATGTGTAAATAAGATCACTAAATATATATTTAGAATGGAAACTAATAAGTAATAACATAAAGTAATGCTCAAGAAAATAAAAGTGCCACATTCATTGATGCATATATTGTCTCCTCCTTTATATTGTATGCAATAATGGCGCATTCATTCCATTGCTGCATTATCATCGATCATCAGGGTTGCCGTGGGTATGGGGATTCTGTGGGCATACACATGGGTATGGGGTGGGTATGGGTGCTGAGGCCATATGGCTTCAGTGGAATTCTGGGGGATTGTCTAATGATTTTTAATATTCACTAGAAGCCATCAGAGCTGACATTTAATCACAATAACTTCTGACTTTGAATTATCAAACAGCTTGCCATCTCAACCGCTTAAATTCTATGAAATATATGTGCTGATTTAACATCCGTGACACACAGACACTGATTTGAATGACTAATAATAAGTTCGGTGTGTCAAGGACGTCTGAAGAGGAAGAACGCTGCAAGACGGTTTTATGGCAGAACTGACTGGAGGCTCATTTGCACGCCTCTTTATTGTCGGTGTAATCGCCGGTAAATAATGCGATATATGCCGGTAAATCACTTACATGTAGATCAAATCACTTTATTCATAATGATTGTGTGATGCTTACGTGATAAATGTGAATAATCATTAACCTGTATTTGAAACTAATCGCGATATAAAGGAGGTCCTGATAAACATCTCTTTTACACTTTGCGCATAAGGCAGATAATACATGGGTCTTTCCACAGAAAGCATGAAATTTTGTGTCCAGACTTCGACTAGGCCTAAACAGGATTATCAAAATAGAGGACGTCTGTAATGTAGCAAGATTCTAGGCGCGCACGAAGTTCTGAAGTCTTTTCAATGTATAGAGGCACATCAAATTTCTCAGCAAATCCAATGCATAAGAAAACCTCGATGATTTGAAAATAAAGCAAGGTGACATCAGTAGGATATGCTAGAAAAGTTCAAACGCTGATTTGCAGCTGTAGTAAATAGTGAAAGGACCTAAATGAATTTGTCTTGTCCCGAAGACTTTGTGTCAGTGGTGTAGGCTAACACAATGCGTTTCGACTCCTATGATCATCTTCTCGTGTTTAATTTGGCACCAAATACAATTTTGCTTGAATTCGGGGATTGTAGAGCCATAGTCATCCATTTAAGCTCAAATTCATCTTCTATCCTGCAACAAGCATTTATCAATTCATAGCACAATCTTATCTCTAATGCGTGGTGCGACGCACGACATCAAAAGAGAATAGCTTCAATTTTTAATATAGCTGAAGTTGATGAAAACCTACCTTCTTATACCCGGACTAGAAAATGCAGCCGTCGTTTTGACTGAATTTTGTTTCAACTTACACACTGAGTTTAAAGCGATTTTCTAGATATCGTCTGTTTTGTATGAGTCATTGGCAAGGACATTGGTCAGTGATAGTGTAACGAAGAGTTTCATTACATCAAAGACAATCCGTTACACTCCTGACAGGTCATCTAAAGCTTCAATCACTTTCGTGATTTCATCTTTTTCTGTTGTTCTTATTTGTATGCATGACTCGTGCAGCGAGTATTTTATGCTTGCCTTGCCAACAATAATTCATCGTGCTTACTCTCGCAACACACCGGCGTGCTCTGTTTGAGCGAGGATCGGTGCTCAAAAAGTGCTCAAAGATAGATCACCCTGCTTCAGATGCAATACAAAGCTTATAGACACATTTACAACAAAAGGAAAGCTATGAGAAAAGCAGAAGGCACTTCAAGTTAGTTTAAAAAGATAAAATCATGCTCGAAGATCCTTTGAATTTAGTCTGAATCGTTGATGAGGAACCCGCTGAAAAATAATAGTCGAATAGTCAGAACAATGCACATGTTTTCATTTCACAGTGATCGATGACCATAGATCGAAATTTCTTTTGATTCGTTCGTAGATAGGTGGTGAAGCAGGCAAGATCTCGATTTGCCTGCGGGAAGCTTTTTAAGAAATTTATAAACGCTTTCAGTTTGAAACTCCATCAGTGAGTGAATGTGATTGCGAAGAATGACAGTGCTCAATTGTTGTTTATGAAGAAAATTATATCCGGGCGACAATCTGACAAATATGAAGAAACTAATTTGCCGGAACTGTTACTTTTGGCTGATTACAAGCAAATTATACAAATTGGTACCCACTCACTGACGACCTGGTAGCCATTGAAGAGCCATTTCAATGTCAATGAACAACTGCATTCGTTTGAGTTCGGCTGTCTTATGAAAGTAATACATGAGTTGATAAGGTGATAGAGAAGAAATTCTAGTGTAAACTGTTGTGTTATCATCCAATCATTAAAGGCAGCTACCGGATCGCATCATGCTTTAAGTTACACTGAAATTGAAATATCTGATATCAGCTATTCTACACCTTTTTCCATTCTAATTAAAAGTTGTCCCGTTCTATTCAAAACCTGTTCTATTCAGTTTAAAACATTCAGTTAAGAACGAGCTCTATTCTACTACAAAAACAATATAACAAAGAAGCAATCAATAATATCATAATATTTCATGATATGCTTATGTACAACATGGAATCTGATGAATAAAATGATACGGATACCTCCTAATAAGAGGATCATAAAAAACAATAAACAATGAAACATTTTATTTTAGAAGTGTTCATCAATTCACCAGTGTAACACCGTAGGCCTATTGAAAGTCTTGTCAGACCGGAGCGTTGACAGCCACATTCGATGACTACATCATCACATTATCAGATAAAATGAGTCATTTTTAGAAATCGAACAATAGCAAATCTTCAGATCGATTTAACGCGCCATTATCCCATGCATGCATTATACACGCACAGACTTTTTGAGTGCGCGATCCACACGTTTTTATGCTAAGATACCTGCTCGCTCCGTGTATTTGGTATGAATAGAAGCAAATAATATCAAGTGCTGAGTATGTTAGTCTATTTCATTTGGTAAAGTTTCTCGAAGTATACGAAGACGAAATCATGACTTCCCATGCAATGTCAACGTCACTAAGCTCCGGTGCATCTGACACAGACACTGACATGAGTGAAATGATGAAAAATCGTGGTGTTAAACCTGGTACTCTAAGATTCTAAGAAAACTGATGGTATCGCTAAGCAACGAATACTCGATTAGCAATATGGTATTTAGTTACATTGGTGACTGTCATATTGTCTTTATAGTGGAATAGAGCTCGTTCTTAACTGAATGTTTTAAATTGAATGGAACAGGTTTTAAATTGAATGGGGCAGTTTTTAAACTGAATGTTTTAAATTGAATGGAACAGGTTTTAAATAGAACGGAACAGGTTTTAAACTGAATAGAACATTTTTAAATTGAATGGAACAGGTTTTAAATAGAACGGAACAACTTTTAATTAGAACGGAAAAAGGTGTATATGAAGAAAATGGCATGTAAATTAGGTGTCTAATCCTGTGTGGTATGGGGTGGGAACTCAAATTTCAATCACGACCTGTCAACCTTGTCG
>CAJQUW010002133.1:0-184046 GCA_907163375.1 Prostheceraeus crozeri | reverse complement strand
ATACTCATGAATAAATAGTAGAATAATGAACATTTTCTCTTTTTTTACACGAATAATGAAACTTTTGGAAAAACGCATTGGAAAAATTGCGTATTTGTCTTCATTTAGGTTTCTTTGTGATAATATATTCTAGCTAATGATGGATAGCCAATTTGGAATGAAATTCTCACACATGAGAAGAAAGACTTTTTACTGTTTCAATGTTTGAAATTTGAAATACTATTCATACAGCATTATTATACATGTATGAATAAAAGCAATAAATTAGCATTGATATAGCAAGAATCATGCACAGAGATCGAACACTTTCGCGTTATGTTTTAGGTATTTTTAATCGTTCCGCAGCGATTGTGGTTTTGCCAAACTTAAAAAGTATCGCTAAAAGGGTAAAAATGCACTTTCCAATTTTTTGAATTGCTATTTACAGCCTGGAGAAATTGAAGTTTTGAAAATCCGTCTCCACAACCTGAAAAGATCATGCCCGAAAATTTTTAGGAGCTTGTAAATTTCATTAAATTGGAGCTCTAGTTTGGTATATCTGAGGGAGGGACCGAAGCGGCCCTCCCCTAGCTGTGGGACAGTTAAAAAGGCCACCAGACAGATAGTGTTCAGTTACAGACTTTGTTAGCGCTCCTTTTTTATATAATTTCCAGATATACATCAGATGTTATCTCACGATAAACGACAGGAGTTGTCCTGAAACTAGATAGCATAAGATAGTATCATAGTTATACTATTGTCTCGTCTTGCTTACGTATAGCTTTGATATATGTCTTGGTTTACATGGTAATGTTGCTCCTAGTCTACGCCGTGCTTTTCGTAGTATTGTTGCGCAAATGGTCCTATTGGGGTTAACTGTATTCTGTGGGAGTCACTCATTAATTTCGAAGATTTTTGCTATTGTGGATTTCGTGTGGATACTGGCCGTTGCGGATTGCGGATCTTAAATTCGGCATTTGCTTCGCGAATGCAGATCGAAATGCCGCTGTAAACTGTCACCGTCCCTACTATTGAAGAATACTTATTCCTAAAAGCGCGTAATCACTAGAATTTTAGGAGTGCGTGAATAGAATGTTGACATATTAAAGTGTAACAATAAATATCCTAGTGCGCTGGACTCCTAAAACGCTTTGCTGTAGGGTTTTTTATTAAGTTACGAATAGTGTGCTTGCTTTAGTGTATATTTAGACGTGCTGTTTAGAGTGAAGATGATGTTTGGATTTGCGGATGCGGACGCGGATCTGCATAAATGAGTTTTTTTATTTCCATCTGTGGTGACGATGATTCTTCATGTTTACATTGATCAGCCTTTAAATGTTGCAGTAGTTGATTCTCTCAAGATTATATATACATTCTTTAAACATGAGATTGGTACTTAATCGCGGTGACTAATTGGACCTACCAGAAATTACCAACAACAAGCCGCTATTGTCTAAACGATCTCACTATCTGAGAATAAGCGAACTGTCGTTTTCTTTGTTAAGCAGTTACCTGAGGTGGGCAATCGTATAATCCGAATCGGATTATGATATTTCATGCTATTCTCTATTATTGTTAATAAAATTTTTTTCCGGAAATCCTCCATCAGTATTCAAATTAAGTTAAAAAGTACAAGCTTTCGGTGGTCTATGCTACACAACTTATTCGCAGGTGAGAATGATGCAACATGGAAATGTTCAGATTCAGCAAGGAATAAAATTCACTAAGATACAAGAACAAGACATATCGAATATCATAAAAATTTCAGGATAATTGAGGATACTGATTATTTTATTGAAGAGTAGCAAACTAGGAAAAGGTAAGTTATGGAAGAATCGTGGACAAAAAATTTCAGTTTACAGTTTAAGTGTTAGTGAAAACTTGTGAATGACCGGATTACCATATTGCATTCAGCGATACTCTGTGTCTCCGGTTAAATAACTTTTCTTTATTGGCTCGAATGGTGAGGGATTCTTTGTTGTTCATTCTTGAATTCAAAATGTGGTTCTTTGCAGACATCTTGTGCTTGCAATAGGAGGTAAGTGGTGATTCTTGTGAAAATGATCTGACACGGAGATCGAAACATTTTGTCTCTTGATGTCCGATAACATGCTTCCTTTGCTCGTGTGTCAACTTCTGCTTGTTTAATCATGATATGAATTTGCTCGCAAGAAGGGCAGTTCCATTCTATAAATCTCGTAACTTTTTTACTCAACTTCCAGATATCTGTCCTTCGTTCAGTCGTCAATGGAGATCGTAGGATTGTGAAGGCAAAAAAAATAAAAAACAGCTTTTAAATTCAAAGAACGACATGACGACTGTGTTATCATGATGCCCTTGTAAGTAAGGTATGTAGATTTTATCTTTCGTGGGAGAACCAGTGGCTCATCAGATGAAAGAAAATTCAGTGGCGTTTACGGCTTTTTGGAAGCAATTCTCGAAATAGCCATTATCAGTAAAAACGTTTGAAGAAATCGCATTTCCATTTCACAAAGGATTTCACTCTCAAATAGATTTTGCACGGGTACAATGCACTTTGAATTCTCACAGACCTTACATGATTGGGATGATATGAATCGTGTTTTGCAACGAATTTGTGTTCAGCGGGGTTTTCTAGGTACACCGCTGGTTAGAATTTCTTTCCAGATCGGGAAATAAAGTCAAATCCAACATGGCGCATCTTTCATTTTCAGATCACTTAACATGTGAACTTCATGAAGGATGTTTAGAATTCAAATAAT
This sequence comes from Prostheceraeus crozeri, assembly GCA_907163375.1. Taxonomy (NCBI): domain Eukaryota; kingdom Metazoa; phylum Platyhelminthes; order Polycladida; family Euryleptidae; genus Prostheceraeus; species Prostheceraeus crozeri. The sequence goes on along the minus strand of CAJQUW010002133.1, from coordinate 181,326 downwards.
AAAAAAAAAAATGTTCGAGGGTAATTTTGTCTCATCACCACCATTCAGAATAGCAAATGTGTTGTCAACATATCGGAGGTACAAGTGTATATTTCCCATAAACGATGAGATGGCCTTTTGTTCTAATGTTTGCATAAAATGTTCTAATGTTTACAGATGGTGGAGTTCCGGAAAAATAGTTTTAACAATATGTCACACCCATCTGGAAGAATATTTGGAATCATTATTCACAATTCGACTGGGTCGTTGCCATTACATTGAATCATGCTTATTTACGGATCATTGATGAATCATTTTTCTCTAATCAATTCAACTTCAATCGCATAATAGGAGAAGACTTTTTATTATTAATGACTGAAGTCTCCTGTACTTCTTTTACAAGTCCATATACTTTTGTAATTGTAGAGACAGAAAAGCAATAACGTCCAGATTCACTCTTGTGGACACAGCCAAACATGTTTCAGGTGGATTCACCTCCCCTTCAGCTAGTGTTCAATGAGAGAAACAATGAAATTGTACTAGAAGTATTTATATACGAGTTCAAATGTCGGAAGTGATAACCAGAAAGCCAATTGCGTTGGTAGGACTCTGGACATTCAATAGTCGTGAAATGAAAATGCATACTTAAATTACAAATTAGTAGAAATCAGGAGTAAAAAAGTAACAAGTTAATGAGAAAACCCCACAACCAATTGACGTGATTATGTCGTCTACTAGACGTCTGATTTCCCGCCCATCTTGCTTAGTTGTCTTAAAGTCGCAAATAATGTGTGTCGAGATGAAGACGATTTGATTAGACGATATAGCGACGATAAACCTTAGACGTCTTAGAAATACCTACATAATTTCTTCTAATCGTCGAAACTCAAGAACAGAACATATAATCCAGAAACATTTTATTGATCAATTACAATTGTTTTTGAGTTCCACCGGAAATTATGCTCTGGCACTATGGTCGACTTCCTCTTGGCGATCTGACCCATTCGCTTGAGCACTTCCCCCGAAAGTTTGAGTCGATCACTTTTAATTTCCTCAGTAGTTTGAATTCGGTGAATCTGCAGCATAAACAGAAGAAATGCTTCATTATTCAGTTAGAGTAGGAAACTTAAAAACTTGAGAAAAAATTTGACTTTTGATTTATTTTTAAAAGTTTGCGGAAAATAGAGGGAGCGCTTCACTACAGTCTACTCTAGCATAACACATCAGATAGAATTATTTTATCAATTCATATTCCTTCTCTATCGCAGGAAACAACAATATTCGTAACCATCGTTGTTAAAAACATATACGAACCTACCTTTCAATTTGTAAACTTATTTACATTGCTACATTATCTTCAAAGTCTTCTACAGTGTATGTATGTGAGATCTAAGTCAATCGAAATCATCAATTGATTTTTGAAAACTTCTGATTCTATTGATTATTCAAACTAAGATGTTCTATATTCGATATTTTCTTCTGTTTTCTTTGGAAATATCTGTAAGTAATCAGAAATGTATTAACTAATAACACTAGAAGTGCCATTATCCCTTCTATGCATATAGCTACGAGGCAACATATTGTGACAAATCAGTCAGTATGTCTGTGATAACTCTGACAGATCATGTAATAGATTTTGACCTGAAATCTGAGGGAAATATCAACTAATCAACCGAGGGCCGAAGACCGATTTAATGTGCCAAGTATGAGGGCAGTATATATATTATATTTCATGCAATCATGATATCGGTCGCAGGTTAGTAAGTCCTCACTAACTTAAAACCTCTCGTGTCACTTATTAACCTCCGTCATACACCAGCGTCCCGTAATAATTTCATTGCGGAACTCATGCAGATTAATCTACATGTTTATAATTTACATTTCGATGCAAAAAGTCAGGCTACATCCACTTAGCACATTTTTGCAAATCTAGAACAATATCACTGAAGCACTTGTGGGGCCAGTCGTCCCATAATGCCTGAAGATATCTACAGACTCATGCGCTAAACACGTGCTTTAGTTATCTAATATTTTACCCTCAATATATATTTAACCCATTTTTGCCCGGAATAATATGAATTAAAGCATGCCTGGCTCCTAAATTCTATCATGATCTCTCAAAGATTCCAATAATAAGAAAAACGTTTCATATTGAATTTTCAACCAGTATATTAGAAAATATGCAATGTTCCCACAGTGGGAACAGTGGGCACAAAGGGGACTATGCGGCGCTTTACTGACAACGCATTACAAAATGTTGGTTACAGAAATTCACAACGAGTTTACCAGAATGCCGTGGAAGTCTTTCCCTCCCAGCATGCATTATGTAGATTCACGTCACATTTGGCGCACTTGCTCCTCGAATATCGCTTGCATACAGCACAGCGAGAATTGCTTCACTGCATGAGTTATGTGGTGATTCCTGTTATCATAGCGAATTGTCTCAGGAACACAACTGGCGATCTTCTTCGGATTCCTTCGCGTTTTGTATTGTTGTCTGGTTTTCGCTGCCAAAAATATCTGCCTGTACTATCTTTCGTCTAAATCCGAGACCATCCTCTTTATTTCCTGGCTCTTTTCTGTAGAGCTGCCATGAGTTTTGAACTGCAGCATCAATGCCGAAGGCAATCAACTGAAAGTACAACTTTTTTTATCTAATTCCAACCCGATAATATGACACGTTTTGATCGAGCCGGTCAACTCCACCCATATTCTCGTTGTATTACTTGATCAGTGACGGCTGAGGACCACTGATTTTCATCTTGGCCGAGTTGTCCCATCGTGTAGCATTTGATATGGGTTCTATCCCGTCAACAATGCTAACCATTGTGACTGTGGTGTTTTCTTGCCACTCTGCACAAAGTACGTTGGTGCTTCTGTCCTTCATGTAATCAATGGAGCCACGTGGTTCCTTTTTCATAGGTTTCAATGGACATTTCTCAATCCTGTTTGCCATTATTGTGCCGGTGTAGTCAACGCCTTTCTCCAGAAGAATTTCGGCAAGTTGCAGGCCACTGAAGTATCGATCTGCGTAGATCTTGTCAGGGAGCGGCGGAAACTCTGAAGCTCCTGATCAATCACAATACTTGCACCAATTGGTAATCCATTCAGTGGATGTCGCCTCGGGTGATATGGCTCAAACTGCATGAGATATCCCACTTGAGTGCAGAGACACCATATCGTATAGCCGAACTTCACCGGTTCCCCTTGATGTACTGCTTACATCCGTGTTTTCCGAAGTATGGCACCATACTTTCATCCACAGGCACACTTTCTTGAAGCAAAATCTTGCTATCAGTCAGGAAGCGCTCATTCAGCAGTGCGAAGTATGGTCTAAGCATAGCATATTTGTCATCCTGATCCAAGCATGCATTGTCACAGCAATAAAAATACTTCCTTTATGGTTTCGAAGGCATATCTTGACATAGCTTCAGCAACAAATGCATTGTACATTTCACTTGGATTCTGCCAAAACAGCCACCATCGTGGAATGCTGACACAGCCTGATAACACCAGAATCGCAATGAAAGTGTGGATGTCCTCATAATTTACGAAAAAATCATGATCGCCTTTACTGCGAGCATAATTCATAGTCATGTCAGCTAGGTATCGACATAAGTCCTCATCAAAAAACAATTCAAAGTATTTCACAGGATCATCACCAATAGAAAGTTCGCTTTGATCAAAGCAGAAATCATTCAAGGGGTTGCTTATGTCGGACTTCATCCACTGCCTTTCAATCTTTCTCCTTTTCGGGGGAGGTGCCACCGGTTCTCCGTCGTCATCGTCCTCATCACGCAGATTATCGCTAAGAGAGCGACTAGTACCGGACCTTTCCATGACAATGACATCAGCCTCGGCATGAAGTTGGCGTCCCGCTCAGATTTTCCAGGTTATGACATCCGATCACATCTTCATCACCGCTGTCTCCCTCCAACTCCTCGCCATCAGATGTTGGAAGTATGGCTACCGATGCAGCGTGAATGTCATCGGCATGTTCCACTAATGACACAATTTCGTAAACGGTGTAACTGAAAACAAGACGATGACATTATTAGTCTGACATGTAGTCTGCAGACTGCGGTCATAATCCGCATACATTACATATCGCGATTCGGTAAAACTCGCGGCTACGCCGCTCGTTCAACCTCACGCGATTACGTATTTCATCACTGCATGCAATGTTCCAACCATCGTACATCATTCTACTAGCCCTATTATCGAAATTCAGTATCTCAGAGCTACTAAAAATGTCAATAAGTAGCACTGCATCAGAATAAATACTTCATGCAGTGAACGTTAAGTAAAGATTGCATAGAGCAGGGTGCTATTGGTCTGCCTATGAGTCTGAAGCTTCCGGGTTCAAATGCGATTCACGCGTATTTTTTGACTCTACTTGTTGGTTTTTTAAATAATGAAGATGATTGTTGTACATTCTATGAGTACTACCTTGCCTGTTAACAGCGCTCCCAATCAGATAAGAAATTGAGATATGTCAAAAACCATGTGGGTATCCTTGCCCACTGCTCCCGCTGCGGGAACAGAAATATTCAGTTGCATTTTTTGGAAAAAGGTATTTCGAAAATACAATTATTGCAAATTAGAACGAATACCCATTGCATCCTGATGTAGACTTATCATTTAGTTACTTTCTATGTAATATAAAGAATGTCACAATACTCACGTTTTTTCGACGAACCATCTTGCAAAAAATACAATGAGTCAAATATTCAAATTTCGCGCCAATCAAATTGATATTTATAATCAACTGTGGAAAAAAATACATGCACATTATGATGAAGGTTCCTTACATCGACAATATACAGCGTCAATATTGTTCCATGATGATTTATAATTGATCTAGACATTTTTTTATTTGTTCCCACTACGGGAACAGTGGGAAAAATGGGTTAAAGTTATCTTCTAATCACACAATAACATAAGTAAGTTCCATGTTGCATATTTAATTGCTGAAAATGAAAAGTCTTTTGACAACTATTTTTTACAAGTTAATGCTCATTTACAACAGTTGTTATACCCTACATCATAGAAATTGTAGGATTCTGTTTCAATTACTAACCTGACTAAAGTTTCCATGCGTCCATACATTAACGTATACATTCATCATACACGTATGAACCTGTGAAGCATCAAATATGATGCTCTACAATATCTTTGTGAATCTTGTATTGCAATCAACTTTAGTGAGCATGTTATTCGTGTAACTGGTTACACTACTGTCAACTGGAATGTTTGGTAAGATTCGGCTAGATTTCTTATAGAAAAGAATGTCCTTCACCCGTTCATAATATCGATGTGCATGCAATGATCTGGTCATTTTCAACACACCTGACACCAGAGAGCGTAAATAACGAGAGGCGACACTCAGATAATTCTGCACCGCAGGCGGGCTCCTTCACTGACTACTGTTTGTTTACACTTCCTTCCTCGATTTGTCAGCGACTAGAGATAATACGTGCATCTGGTCAGCGACCAACTTTGCAACACATGTTGGAATGTTAGATAATCAGTCAAATGAGAGTTGAGAACATATGGTTGAGAATAACTTTGCCTATGTTATTCGCCCATCTCATTCACAGCAACACTTGCAACACATGTTGGAATGTTAGATAATCAGTCAAATGAGAGTTGAGAACATATGGTTGAGAATAACTTTGCCTATGTTATTCGCCCATCTCATTCACAGTTTACACTTTCTTCCTCAATTCGTTAGCGACTAAATATTAACATCACATGTTGGTATGTTAATAATCTAAATGAGAACTATGAATCACTTTCTACACGTTATTCGTCATGCCTGGTCGTGGAATACTGTGTCAGGCTTTTAGCTGCAATAATAGAACTATTTCTGAGACTACATCAGAGGGTCATCGCATCAGGTTTCATTTATTCCCAAAAAACAATGAACTATGCAAAAGTGGGTGATAAATTTGAGGAACTCTTCATTAGATTCGTTACCTTTAAAGGAACCATTAAAACCTCGCCGCCGAGTCTGCTCTTCTCATTTTGAGGATTCCCAGTACATGTGCCCTAAGGATCGTCATACTTAGGACGGTCCTTAAGACTGCCTTAGACTGCTACCAACTGCTGTTTCCCACGATCGTCAACGCTCCTCATCCACCAACGAAACCCACTCTTCGAAAACCTCCTCTATCACGTCCTGACATTGACAGCGGTCCTCCGAAAACTCCACGTGTAACTACAGATCCTCCATCTATTTCCAGTGCTCCTACATGCACTGTATCTAGCCCTCGACACGAAATCTTTTCGAAATCTTCAAAGTGCGTTGTCAAAGTCCAGAAGAACAGTAAAGAGACTTAAGATTTGCGAAATCGATCTCTCAAGCAGGAACCTCTAACTTCGACGTTGCAAAACTGCCAGAAAAAGTTCGATGTTTTTTCGCGGCACAACTGAAAGCGGTGGAAGTAAATCGAAGTGGAATGCGTTGGAGTCGGCAAATCATCGAAATGGCATTGGGAATAAAGCTCGGTCTACAGCGGCCTACAAATTCCTAATAAGTCAAGGTTTCCCAGTGTGCGAACTCTGCAGCGATCGATAGAAGATGTCTGTGTGTATTCTGGACCCTGCTTAACACTAATGGATCTAATGGCTAAGAAGTTGAATGCAATGAAGCCAGACGATCGCATAGCTACTCTATCATTAGATGCGATGAAAATTTCACCGGTCATACGGTACGATGAAAGTAAAGATTTCATCAAAGGCTATGAAGAAGCTGGGTCTTTCGGTCGTTCTCCAAAAGTTGATGATGAAGGGATGGCCGTAATGGTGAGATGAGTTCGATCACGCTGGAAACAATTAATCGGATATTATTTGATACGCCACTCAGTGAAACAGGAAAGTTTTCTCCAAATAATTTTTGACTGTCTTCACAAGTGTTATGAAGTTGGTCTGAAAATCATTTGCATCGTTTGCGATCAAGAAACTACACAATTTGCAAGTATACGTAATCAAGAAGTGACACCAGACTATCCCTATCTAATAAATCCCTGTGATGGAGAACCTGTCTACGTTGTGATCGACGTACCTCATTGTTTGAAGAACGCTCGTGAACAACAAATGAGAAAAACAGATCTGTTCAGGAGATCCTGAGGAAGAAGAGAAAATTGAAAAAAATCATGTCATGATTACTATGATATTGTTTTTTATCTCAAATAAAGAGGGTAATTTTTTGGGCCATTAGAAAATCCAACTCTAATTTCACATATTCATGTCTTGTTTTAGGTGTTTTAAAATATTATGATAAATGACAGTAGTGGATTCATTTATTGATGCAGTATACATATTTTAACGAACAATATTTAACAAATAATTTTTAATTGATACATTATCTTTTTATATATCATTAACATCATGTAATATTCCCATGATCTGATCAGTTAAGCAAGGGATGAGATCAATTTTTATAAGAAATATCATCAACTGTATTTCATCGAACTGATTAATGTAGTGTTGCTTCTAAAGCAAAAGTTTACATTTCATTTAAAAAGCTATATCAACTAAACTTGATTTGCTTATCGAAGAACTTCAATGAAAAGTAGACTTGATTATGATGCAGCCACTATGACTTCCGTGAGTCTGTGAAAAGCTCTCTGGTGAAAAGTGGCCTCCCGCTGATAGATTGCACCTGTTTCAGAGTAACAGAAGATTTTAAGAATTCGGTCAGCTTTCTGATGTCAGGTGTAATCATTAGGGAAGAACGGGAGATCAGCGCATGTTGCCCGTTTTTAACATGCGTTGAATGGGAAGTGTCGCCTCTCGTAATTAACGCTCTCTGCCTGACACTGAATCTTGTTGACACACAGACCGCTGCGCATGAGCCGTCTTTTTTCACGTTCTCATTATATTCATGATTTTTTTGTGGACATTAATGTATTTAATGAAAAAATACAAGCATTCAGTCTTCGTCCAGTAATCAAAACCGTCTGAGTCAACGTCACTGTTGCTACTTATTTTGGCGCCGTTCAGTTAGTGCGCGTCTTTGTTCTATAATTGTGTCGCATGATTGCAAAGTAATGGAAGTAAGTCCTGTTACTGCGCGTGATGAGTGTTCAGTTAGTGCGCGTAAAGACTGGGCCGCCTATAAGTTGCATTCAGATGTGCATCGCATGTTTCGACATGGAAGTCATGAAGAGCCGCAGAGGAAACCCATGTATTGCGAAGGACGGTCACATTTGGTGCAAGGACAAGAGCAACAAGAACGGCACCATAGCATTCCGTTGTGTAGTCAAGACCTGCTCCTCAAGAGGAGTTGCTGGCAAAGCGCTGGAGTACTTTGAAGAATCCAGTCAAGAACACAATCACACAGCCGATCAATCCAAGATAGAAGTCATGAAGCGGAGGAACACCTTAAAGTCTGCTGTGCTGGAGCAGTCAACCGTTCCAATAAAGCGGCTATACAATGAAGTCTTCGCTGACGTTGAAGACGGCGACAGTGTGGTCAATGTGCCTCCTCTTAAAAGCATTCGCACGAGTCTATACATGGAAAGATCCAAAAGGATTCCAAAGTTGCCAGTGTCTACTGCTGAAATTCAACTGACAGATGAGTGGCGAGAGACGAGAAGTGGTGCTGATTTCATTCTCTGTGACAGTGGTAGCAATGAAGATCGAATCATTGCCTTTGGGACAGTGGCGAACCTACGCCTTCTCGCCGACAGTGAGACGTACTATATGGATGGAACCTTCCACACAAGTCCATTGCAATTCTATCAGTTATTCACCATCCATATTGTGAAAATGGACACAATGATACCTGTTGTCTACGCACTACTACCGAACAAGATGGAAGCCACCTACGGTCAACTGTTTGAATCTCTCAAACTGAAGGCTACTCATCTTGGTTTGACGCTACGTCCCGAAGTTCTGCAGACAGACTTGGAGAAGGCTCTACAGAATACTGCTGAGGCATCATTTCATCCTAGAAGACTGCGCGCTTGCTACTTCCACTACTGTCAATCCATCTGGAGGAAGGTTCAAACACTGGGTCTGATTACCCGATACAACGAAGATGACGTGTTCGCCAAGTGTGTCAGAAGAGCATTTGGTATTCCCTTTCTCCCATTGAACATGGTTGATGACGTTTGGATGGACTTGATAGCCACAATGGATGGCAACGACGATGGGTTGGTTCAATTCATGGACTACATAACAACGTTCTTGGCGTCAAGCTTGTGATTCGAACCAACAATCATCTAGAAGGCTTTCACGGCAAACTGAAGAAAGATTTTCGTCTTTATCGAAAATCTGAAGAAAGAAGAGGAGTCACAAGAAATGAATTTGAGATTGATGAGAGCTGGTGCGGAAACAAAAGAAAAGCAAAAGAAGAAATACAAGAATGAAACAGAGAAGTTGAAGAATCTTCGACGGCTGCTTGATGGTGACGAGATCTCACCATCCGAGTTTTGTGGTAAGTGCTCTGTTATCTGCATTTCACAAAAGTAGTGTAGCATTTGATGCTTTTGTTTTTTATTCTTGTTTTTAAGATAAAAATCGACGAATAAATGCTCATCTATGCAAGCATTATTTTCCCTAATTGGGATGTTTCTTGATAACCTTCTAGATAGTTGAGTCAAATTAAAGTAGAACTTATATTATACAGAAACACGCGCACTAACAGGACAACATTTGAGTATCTAAACACTGGCGCGTACTAACAGGACGCGCACTAGGCGGAAGACACCCCTATTTTTCATAGTGTCGGTAAATGAATGGTCGTATTTATTCTAGCATTTCGGACGTAAAACTCAGCAAATGATTTTCGAAACTACAGAATGTTCGTGACTGACTGCTGGCTATTCCATATCACAAATGTATACGACAAAAGTTCCTGATGAACATTTTTTGAAAGGGGATAATCATCTCAGCTTAGTCTGCTATTGAGTACTTTCATTACACCCATCAACTCAAAAGTTGTTAAAATAATAAACATAAACTGGTACAGAATCAGAAACTTTGGGTATATGACATTTCTCACAAATATATACTGCAATGGAAAATGATTTTTAAGTCGTCTGAGCTAATTGTTGTTCGAAGAAAGACTGCATAGGTATTAGCATCTCCTACTTCTACACAAAATATGGAAATATTTCTTCAATGAGACGTACATGCTGAAACTGAAGTCTGATAAGCTTTTTCTTTTTACAAGAATTTCACTTCGGTCACAGCAATAAAGCCAAACCAAAGTCCCGAGGCTACGCAGAGAAAACATATAAAATAGTTCTAATGAAATACATTATCCTAATGGATGCATGAAAAAAGAAGTTAAGACCGTTGCTCCCAGAAAAATTAGACTTTCCACTATAACAAAGCTAATATCTTTTGTTAAGTTAGCACTTGCAGGGATGAGAATGGGTTAATGGAGGCCAGGGCGGAAAATGGAGTTTCTGAGGGGCAATAAACAGAAAAAATATAAAAATATATATTACGCTAATATGAAGGGGCCGGGTGAAATTCCGCCTATTTGCGGAAAATTCTCACCCCCGTTCTTCAAAGAAATACCTAAACATTATAATTCGTCTCAGTAAACTTCAAAACATAAAAATAAACCTCTTCTTTCGTAACAACTTGTGTCAAAATGAGATACTGTAGAACTATAACACATGTACCAAATGAGTGCACCATCTCAATAGGTTTCATTTCATTCAATTGTTATAATAAATGATCGCATATTAAAACGTGAATACTTTGACGTACTCACTCTGATCACTATGCGTTCTTGTCCCCACTAACAAGAACTTGTTGGTGTCGTTAGTTTGTATAGCGCGCCACCTCTAGTACGTTTATTGTTATTCCATTTCTATGCATGTAGCTTTATTAACTACATAGACTTCCATGACCCTAGCTAACAGATCGCGAACATCTCAAGTTTTATTATCTCAGAACTTACAGATATCACTGAGATACAATAGCATTGTTAGCTATGTAAGTATGGCCTCTAAAGCATTAACATGTGTATAATTTATGGTATGTACATCTGGACTGACCAGTTTAATATCACACAGGTTATCGACTAGACTTGGCAAGGCATTTGTATTTCGGAGACTTGCAAAGCATGTTAACACAAATGTGAGATCGACGATCATTTTCAAATTTATTTTGATTTTAGAACATTTTGAAATATGAACATTGAACATCATAAATCAGTCCAAAAATTAGCTGAAATAAATTTTTCATTCCCATGTTAGGTGAAATGACTGACTAACGGAATGAGATATAGCAATTTTGTTCTATCAAAAGTTCGTAGTTTTAAACACTACAACAGGATATCAAGTTTAAAAATTACGGTGTATTTGTAGGTCTAAAATAATACCCGTCATGAGCAGTACACAAACACGTGTCGGATTTACGTTAATAATAATAATAATGTAGCTGTATTCGTTCTTCACAACCGGTGGTTATTCAGAAGTAGCGTTACACAAATCATTTATAAAATACATCAGAAGTAGAATCAGATGGAAGTCAGGCAAAGCGAATAAAAGAATTTTGGAAGCGCATTGTTCTTGATCTGAGTTTTTTGTTCTGACTACCAAGTCTTTCACTATGTCGTGTTTCTCCGCTATCGTGAACGCGTGCGCACACGGATAGCCAATAGGGTCGAAGGATACGACGCGAGGAGGCAGCAAAAAATGCTCATAAAAGGCTAATGTAGGCCGACGTAGGAGACACCAACGCCAGATTTTAACACGAAATAAGCACTGAAGATGCTGGCAAAGAATGACGTAATCACAGAGAAACCGACGCGCAGGAAGGCTAGATGAAGAAGTGGCAACGATGGTGAGCAGCACCACGCTTGCTATCCCACCGCCTGCCTCGAGAGACAGCGATAGAATGTTGTGCTTACATCTGAAATATTCACTCGCGTTTTCATCGCTCAAGCATGCCTTTACAACTTAAAAATAAGTAAGATAGGAGCTTACCTTTCTCAGACAAGAAACCAAGAAACCATTCACACCAATAACAGTGGCCGAACGCTTGCCTCTCTGTCCTAGCTTTGAGTAAGCCTTCCATGCGTCCGGTGGCGCTAAAGACAGTAAAATTCGTTCGATAGACTTCTTCTTGTTCCTGGAAACTTCTTTCTTCCCTTTCTCAATAAAGATCTTCCTCTTTTCAGCATCATCCTTTAAGGCAGTGAAAACCCTTTCGATTTCATCCTCATTCTTAGCAGCGTATTCGAATAGCTCCTCTGTTTGATCATCACTAATTGAATCATTCGTTCTTGCTTCCATATAAGTCAAGCGTTGTTCGATCCTCAGCATGACACGTAGTAGTTCTTTTGACCAATGTTCTTGATGCCTACAATGGCATTCGCAGACAGTAATTGAATCATTGGTTTCATTTTTATTCAAAATCGACGATTGTTGTTTTGATCTATAACTCCAATCGCTCATTGACCGATCTGACACCACTTCCGATACATTCAGATCTTGAATTAAATTTACATTGGAAGGTCCTGTGGAAAAAAGCAATAAACATCTAAGTGGCTTCATTTCTTGGATACCTAATCACATGCGACATATACGAAAATTGAATGCACTGAACGCAAGCTTTCTTAGCACTTCCACAACAAAGATCTCCCAATAAGAAAATATTGTATCCACTGTAAATAGTCCTTGACTGACATTTGATAATATTTTGAATAGTTGACAAATTTTGTATTAATGAGACTTGAGATATGTTAGTAATCAGGGCTGCAGAAGCCGAAGCGGTTACCGAGCCATCGTTTCCGCTTCGGAAAGCATAATGCTTGATTGACACAATTCGCGCATTAGGCAAGGCACTCACTTTTGACTTTTGACGACCTTAAGACTTAATACTAAATCTCGTCATTTTGTTAAGAAATGAAGTGAAACTCGTTTTATGCTATTGTATGTTAAGAACTGAAGTAAAATTCCTTTTTGATTTGTTAAGTAATGAAGTGAAACTGAGTGCATGTTTTTTAAGAAATTGTGTGAAACTCAATTCGATATTGGTATAAAGCATAGCATTTATGGATTATGTATTGAGTTTTCAATTTTTTAGTTAATATCTAATCGTTTAGCAATTCAGCAAATGAAGTTATTTATTGACCAAATCAAAAAACGTATCAATTGGACCTACAAATCAGCTAGGTTGTATGACAGGAAGTTCGTGGAGAATGCGAAATGACAAAGATATTTAGAAGATAACTAAACAACCAGGCCGAAATGAAAAATATGAAAAAGGAACTTAAGGAAGTACGCAGCCTATAGGCGATCGTTCGTTTCCGTAGCCCTGTTAGGAATATTGTGGGTTGGAAGATAGAACGACCAAACTGTTGACACGTAATTTATTGTAATAACGGAGTGTTGTCAAGCAATGTCAAATTCAAGCTGCTTCACAATACAGCCTCATTTCTTATTGAACTTCGTTCCTGACTTCGTTCCTTATTCCTGACTTCGTTGCGGTGGTGTTGGCAGTACTCCTGATTGCTTTCAGCTAGAAATCTATCTCTTACCGGTTGAAAACAATACAAAGCACAAATGAACAATAACGAGATCGCATTCGCAAAAGGCAAAGTGTCAGCCTTGCTAGAACTAGGGTTTTCTTTGCGAGCTACAAGCAAGCGACTAAATGTCCCTTACACAAACGTGCATCGATGGCATAATGATGATTTTCGACTCTGTCGTAAAGAGGGCTCTGGCCGTCCACGCAAAACATCCAAACATAGAGACCACCTAATTTTGAGATTTGTTAAAGTTGATCCAAGTCTCTCGTTAACTGAGATGGCTGCACTAGTCTCGTCTATTTCTAAGTCCACTATTCGTAGAAGACTTATTGAGTCGAATTTCAAGAGCTGTAAGAGGCCCTCTCAGATCGAATCATCAGATCAGCATACAAAAGGAAGTTATTTATGGATGATAATGCTGCGTGTCACAGGAGTAGTAGAGTCAACTTATGCAAGTCTCAATTAGGGCTTAGGACATTATCTTGGCCAGCTCGTTCTCCTGATCTGAATCCCATAGAAAATGTATGGAGTATTCTAAAACGTAACGTTCGTCGTTCACTGCTACCTACAGATGGCGTATCACAACTTACGTCACTGTTGAAAAGAGAGTGGAGAAAGTTAGATCAGCCAAAAATCAACGATATCATCGAATCAATGCCTAGACGAATTGGTAATGTCATTGACAATAAGGGTGGGGCCACAAAATATTAGCTTCTTAAGAACCGTTACTGTATCATAGCTTATCAGATTATATAAGGACATTTAAATATATTAGGGAGATTAGGGACATGAAATAACATGAAAAATGCTTTCTGTATCATACTTATGTTTTATTTAGTCAAATTTTAGGATGATCCACTTTTTATGAAACGGACTGTATTAAATTATGCGAAATCTGCACTTTTCAAACTGAATCGATCTCTGACTCTGTTTGCTCCATGTAGATATCTATGCCTTGCCTTGAAATTTCGCATGACAAAGTATTGCAGGATGAGTCAGCTTATGTCCGATTTCTTGGGTCAGATTGATTGAAGTTGACTTTAAAGCTGACAATAACAGATTTTATCAGTTTTGCATACGATGGTGCATGTGGTGCGTGACAAAGATCTTGCTGCCGAGAAGGTAGCCGAAGTCAAAGCATTATGCAAGTATTCAACTTATTCCCAAAGCCAAATTGCTAGAATAACTGGTGTGAGCAATTATTCCGTATCAAAGATATCCCGAGAAGACTCTTCAGCCATGAACCGGAATAAAAGAAAAGGACGATGTGGGAGAAAAAGAAAACTGACCGCCACTAACGAACGCTTTCTACTGCGTTAACTGAATAAGAACAGGAAATCGACATGCTCTAAGTTGCAGACGGCTCTGCGTGACGCTGGTCCTGACGTTAGCAAAACTACCGTTTGGCGCGCACTGAAGAGACGGAATTGCAAGTCAGTGAAACCCAGGAGAGTCCCGTTGCTGACGAGAAACATGCGTGCTAGAAGAGAGTTCGCTCGATCTCACTCACATTGGACTGCAGAAGACTGGAAAAAGGTAAGCAATCAATATCTTATTCTTGAAAATGTACAGATAGGCTCCATGTGTGCGATAAAGTGCCGTTCATTTAATTATTGAGTCAGTTCATCTAAACATTTAGGGCAATAGGCCTACCACAAAAATCGGCTGGAAATTATCGCAATTCTTATAATTTAATTTCTTCATTTCAGGTTGGATTCTCCGACCAGTCGATGTTTCAATGTCAACGATCTCATTCTCTGCAAGTTTGGCATTCTCCAAACCATCCACGACCGGTTCAACAGCGTGTCAAACACCCAGAAAAGGTCATGGTATGGGGTATCATGTCCGCTCAGGGCGCAGGTCGGCTTCATGTTTGTGAGGGCATGATGAACAAGGAGAAGTACTTGCATGTTCTTCGATCACGGGTCGTTCCTCAAATGATGGAATGGCTCCCCAATGGAGATGGGACATTTATACATGATAGTGCTCGCTGTCACTCCGCCAAGATTTGCAAGGAATTCCTCCGTCAATCCAACATCCCCGCTCTGAGGTGGCCAGGGAATTCGCCCGATCTAAATCCCATCGAGACGCTATGGGGGATCATCAAGCGGAGACTTTCAGAGTTCGATATCTCAAGTAAGAAAGAATTAATACATCAGGTAATCAAACTGTGGCATCCGAGACTGCTCAATTTCAGAGACTTGTTAGAAGCTGATCGCATCTATGCCTGACCGGATGAAAGCTGTGATCCAGGCAAGAGGTGGACACACTAAGTTTTAAATCGTTCTGTCAAAATTTCTTATGAAATATACCTTCCGTGGATGAAATTATGCTTTTATTTATTATATCTAGAAGCAATGTATCATAATTACTATTGACCATCATTGGCAACAAAAACCCTTTAGAATGAAAAAATAATAGGAAAGTCAAAGGTGCTAGTAATAATATGAAATATACTGTATTTGAATAAGCATGGCAATCCGTTCCGCATGATTGATTGTCAAAGTCTGTTGACGAACTGCAGCCAGTTGTCATTTTATCGATGCCTTCCATTGACTGAAGCAATTTTCGACGATGCTTGAAAGTGGCCTGTATTGAGTTTGGCAATGTAAGACACATTTGGTGGCAATCTTGCTGCTAAAAATAGACTCGGGGCATCCCACGATATTAATAGTAAACGATTTCTCTCTAAACATATCTATTGTGAAACGTCTCCAATAACCATGCTATATCAGAAACCCGCTTTAAAAGATTCTGCAATGAAAAGATAGGACCCACGATATTAATAGTAAACGATTTCTCTCTAAACATATCTATTGTGAAACGTCTCCAATAACCATGCTATATCAGAAACCCGCTTTAAAAGATTCTGCAATGAAAAGAGAGAATGAGATGCATAAAAAGATCAGAAAAGATAAGTGTTCTTAAACTTTTGCTAGAGACTGTATATTAGGTACAACACGCTTTGATTCTTCAGAAGATCTAACACTATCTAGCTGGATCGGTGTCTGACCGAGCACTTGAAATTGCCATCAACAAACAGAGTTTGAATTTTTTTAAATTAATGTCGGATCACTACGTTATTGAGTGTGCCAAGCTCGGAAGTGCATGGATCTACATAAAAAATGGAATTTTGTGATATTTGAATTGCACGACGACTGGAATCACAACTTAGGAATTGCCGTTTTACTGATGCTAGGTGACAAACTACATATTCAGCAAGATTCAGCAAGATATCATGGAAATTCAAAAGTGGTTAAAGCGCTCCCCCCACGATCCCTCCCATTATAAATAGTATCTGTTCACTGCCGAGTGCCTTCTGTTTGTGGTTTTTGTTTCTTCAATTAATTTCGTTTTATAACCATCAATGTATTTTGCCACTGAAGTTAAAAAAGTTAAAAGAAAGTTAAAACAGTGAGGATTCAAGTGTCATTTTTTGACATTTCCAAGAATGATTTCATAATTCGTTTCGATTATTTCAACTTAAGTACAACTTTTGATTACGTAATTCAAGGAAGTGCGGAGAACCCGATTTATCTTATCAATAGGCAACAGACAACATTGCCAATACTCACACAATTAGACAGCTCGTCCACTCTACACAGGTGATATTGACAAAATTAGAATATTTTCAATAGGATATAGCTCTGCTACAATGCGTAATACGATGAAGTCGCATTCTCAGGATTGAATTTCCGGTGCGTGGTATAATAAGTGTTGAATTACAGCAACGCAGTATCGCTTCGCATTTGATCAACGGCAGCGAAATGAGGACGATATACCGATTATCCTGCATTTACTTGTTGATTGCCTTTGTAGTGGAGGCGAATGAACGAGATTACCTCAAAGAAACGCGTGATAATATTCAGCTGATTGAGAAAATGGTTGCAGCCTTTCCAAAGTTGAGGGAAATTGATGTGAAAGCGATAGAAAACCAAATCAAACCATTTGGTCAAATCCAGACAACGATATCCCGATTGGAAGAAAAAGTAGAATTGTTGACCAAGAAGGTGAATGAAATTACTCAAAGGATGAACTCAACGAGTAAGTACAGGCTAAAAAACAAGTTTTGCAGAACTCTGATCCCGTTTCGAGGGAGTGAATTTTGACCCATACCCCACATTTCCTAAAACTAAATCACAGATTTCATTAAGAATAAGTTTATCATGTACAATACATTTTGATCATGATTGTTCATTAGGACTGTGCACCCGCACCGTTGCACTGAAAATTTTAAAAAGTTGACCTGAAGCACTTGTCAAACCCCATATAGTCAGGAGATGACGCAAGTCAGACAAAATGACGCCAAGTTAGACATTTTGACGCAAATGGACTTTGTACCGCGCGCTCGCATCTCACCAAATTTGGTGTACAGGTGAGTTTTGCTGAGATGTATTCAATACATGCATTCAATACTTTCCGCCGGTTTCGGTTTCGGAGACTCCAGATTTTCTTTCTCAGTGACGCAAGTCATACTTTTTGACTCACGACGGTATTCTGACGGGTTGGACTATTAGACGCAAGTCAGACGTTTTGACAGATATTGAATATTTGACTCACGATTGCATAATAAGTTGGAGGGGAGAATCATGCATTCATAATCGCGATCAACCATCACAGAGTAAGTTACAAAATGTCTACCTCTTCATATAGCCTAGGCTTACATGCAAATATTGCCTGGTAGAATCAGAGGGACTGGTTGACGAGGTCCCCTTAAAATTTATTATTCAAGATAGTCAATAAATAGGCTACCATAATCTAATTGAAGTGGGTAAATTTCAAGGTGCCGAATTCCATGACTATATAGTAGGGTGACCGCCTGTCTTGCATAAATGCATCATATTAAATCGAGAAATTAATTTTTTCCAACATATGTTAGACACTGATGATACAGCACTAGACAGATTTGGCAAATAACTCTCAGCAATTTTTAGTCGTCACTTAGCGGCATGCCGAAATTTTGCACAAAGGCAGTAAAAACAGAAAATGAAAACTGCGTCAAGATGCTCAGGGCAAGTTGCCATACAAATCCTAGAATTATTCATCTTGACCAAATGATAGCCATTTACACAATAATGTAATCATAATTTGGCAGAAGTTCGCAAAGTATCAATATTCAATGGTCTACAAAATACAAAAATATTTGTATAGTTTCTGGGTGCAGAAAATAAACAAACGGGTAGTAAAACTGCCAAGTCTCATGCGATTTCTTAAATGTTCTGTAATCACAAGTGTGACATTTAAAGCTAGGCCTAATTCTCAGTGCCGACTCGTGCGCGAATCCAATCACCACTTATTTATCACCTTGAAAAAACGCTTCCTCAGGGAAAGAATTTTGCCGCGTCACGCTTGCGAATTTTGTACAATAGCATTCCAATAGCAAAATTCTCTACAGCTAAAATCAATAGAAATCATCAAAAATTGACAAACCTGTAATCTTAAGAGCACACATGAACCTCAAGCAAAAACTGTGAAAATGACCCTTTAGTTTGAGATGATGAATTGATACGCATAACGTGAGCAAAAAGTAAAAAGAAATGCCGAACTATTCACTACGAAAAACATAGATTTTATCTGCTGTCAATTAAGGTGCTTTTATTCGACATTCTTCTCTACAAGGTCACTTTGTTAACAGCTTGCCCCGGTCCACCTCATCATTCTAATGCCTATGAAACAAAATTTCAACAATATCTTAATTGAAAGTCCATTTCCAGCCCCCTAAAGCAAAGTAGCTGCACGCTATAAAATAGTGTCATTTCTATAATGGCATTTACCACAATTCACGTTTTTGCAGTTGCTTAAATTACATATAACTTTTGGAAAGCGTGTATGGGCATGTTTCGCCTGTTTGTTCATTGGAATTTAAGTGCAACATAAAATTGGCAACATCCTACTGCTACGAATATAACCTTGTGCATAGTGTTAACCCTCCAGGCGGTGGGGGGGGGGCATATTTATGCCCCCCCTTTGTATTTTTTGATCTAATTCATGAAATATGAAACGTATGATTCTGAAATTTTCAATAGCTTATTTTTTGACAATTTCCTGTAAAATTATTAAAATTGGATCACAGAAACGACCTTTACGTGACCTTTATTGAAAAGTACTTTCGAAATTTTATCAAATCAGTGAAATTCTTCAGAAATTTTGTCTATGAATGAATTGCTATTGCTTGGAATCACTCATTACGTATAGAATAACTTATTTGACTATAAATAACTTTATGCTTATCACGGTTTACCAATTCAAATTTGAAAATAAGCTGCATATACTACTTACAATGATATTGTAAGTACTTTATAGAGTAATATTAGTTTTTACATCTTTTTCATTACTGTTATGTATTGAAAATATATTCACATGTATATGTTATGTATTTTCTACATGTAGGCAATGTATTTTCTACATGTAGGCATGTACATGTACTATTTGAACATAAATATATGGAATACTGTTTTCAAAATTTGTAGAAAAAATGAGTTCTAAACACTATAAAAGATTTTCTAAACACCTTGGTTCTGAACACCTTGGCAGTAGAGGCAATAAGTCTGCGTATCACGTTCAATCGCCTTCCCACTGCATCCTTTCATCACTTACAAACACGCCGAAGGCGCTATTGCGTGACTAATTTGACTGCATTGGAATCGGTAACAGTTTTCTTCATAATCAGCTGTAACCAAATTTGATCAACTTAAGTTGTATTCAACAATGAAAAACATTTGTTTGAATCAAATATGCTTCTATGACATTAACAAAAAGCTCTTTTGATAAGAGTGATAAATGTTTCAATATTTTTAGAGTCCTCTCTGTTGATTATCTCAAAAAAAAACTATATATATAATTTTATTTGATAATAACTAAACAAATAAATTTTCAAAATTTAAAATGCTATTTATGCATATATTCAAATTTTAAAGCAATGCGAACATCACCATTGTATTCAGAGAACTTGAAACATGTTTGAGTCAATTTTTGCGATAATCTGATGATAAAATTTCGCTAAAAACATAAAAAATACATTTTTCTGAAAAAAAAACGCATTTTCAAATTTTGAAATGCTATTTATAGCATGAAGACAGTCAAATTAAGTAATGCAAATGGCACCACTGAATTCAGCATGTCCGAAATGTGTAAGGGCCAGCATTTCATAAAATTCGCACACTTAGTTTAGGATATCCTGGGGGGGCATAAATATGCCCCCCCCCACCGCCTGGAAGGTGGCTGAAGGGCCCACCGCCTGGAGGGTTAAATAGGTACATGTATATTCGCATTTGCAGGAAAGGACAAGAAAATAATTTCATACAAAGTTCTACTATAATTTTATATTTTGCTTCAAATGAAAAACGGCTATATAGCAGTGAGCTTACAAAACACAGTAAAGTCATCGTTAACACCAGCAAATGATCTATAAATTAATTCATCGATTTAAGTAATACAATTAGCCTGATGCGTATGTACACAAACTTGGTTGTAGAGAAATATGGACCGAAAGGAAGGATGCTTGTCAACAAGCAGTTAACTAGATAGCGGCATAGGAACGAGGCAGCATTTTAGGTATGAGTTCTTGAAAAGGATCTTCTCCATTTCACAAAGGCCTGCCGTGAAACAGATTTTGAAGCTGCATTTTTGGTGTCGAAAGCATAGCGCAAATTAGTGTTACCTCTCACAGTAGCACATAATTTTATTACAAATCCAAAAGCAGATATCAGGAGAATAATATTGAATAGAAATGGTGCAATGCTTGAAATATATCTAGGACTGCGAAATTAGAGTTGCCGTAAATCACAGATGTACATCATTTAACTTAAGACAACTGTGGATCTAGGATAACTGAACTTTATTTTTCTCACCGGTGTTATATTTTCTAAGAGAAAATATAGCACTGCTTTCAAAAGGTAAATATGCTTTAAATCAAATAGAGTGCTTTATTATCATACTCTAAGACAATAGAGCACTCAGACTTTCGGTCGTGTTGAAAGATATATCATTTTGAGCAATGACTTGTCTCATATCATTGTTATAATAAAGGATATGGCTTGCGGTTTGAATTTTAGCCTGAATGAGGGTATAGCCTATGCATGTACTTTTTCATGTACTGCGGTATCATCAGCCCGTCTCTATTTCTTCTTTCATCTCTTAAAAAGGATTCGTTATTTACACCAAAGTACAATTTGTTAGGAGAATTTTTCCCATTGCTTCATAGTTATCAAAATTCATCTAGAAGGATAAAATCGACACTGCAGCGACTGGCTCATCAATTTCTCTGAGCATCAAAGTCGAAAGTCCTGATTAATAGACTGTGCTTGAGGGCATATCGGTGAGGGCATCTGAAGAATCCTTCTTCGGGATAGTGTGGTACATCAAGAAGATTTGTATTTACATGTGTGTCAGCTGGGAATTCCGATTTTTGGACAGTACCATTGTACCTCTGCAGTATTCCAGTTGAACATAGTTGGTAGACTACATGTATAGGCCTACTTGCTTTTCATCTTATTCCATTTGTTTCCGGTCTTCATGGATTGTATTAGGCTTACATCCTTCGCTATAGCTTTGCTGATGATGCTTCCCATTTTCTGCCGTCCCAAATTAATGTTTCCCATTTTTGTTTGATCTCGCTCGTGCAGATTTCGAGAGATTTTTGAAAACCTAAAAGCCTAGAAAAATTTGTATTTTGGCTGGGGAGGCCTAAACTAATGGCAACATTTTGATAACGTTGGAGAACTAATAATACTATTATCATTGTTCTATAATATTGTAATACTAATATAGAACTACTATAATAAAGTACTATTAATAACTACTATATATATTATAATACTAATTATTGTTTTTGGAATTCACACTGTATTTGATGAATACGATTGTCGCAAGCAGACGATTCTTCATTATAGACCAAAAGTACGTTAAGGTATCTTCTTAAAGAATTTATTGGCTATAAAATTGTAATAAAAACTATGTAGGCTTACAGGACCGACGTTTCGTGTATTCACGCTTCTTAAGGGCTTCTTAAAAGCTGAAAACAATCAACAGAAAGTCAGTAGAGCATCAGGAAGGACAAGCATAGTTATTTACCCAGTGGGTTAAAGAATTCTACCCTAGCAATAATTGGTTTTGTAATCTTTTGCAGAAGTTGCCAGAAACATAACGTTATAAGGATTTTTTGTTTTGCTTCATCTTCGAATTGACAATTTTATTATAGAAGAGTAGAAGTGCATGCCACACGACAATTCTCTGAAGAAGGTTCACTTAAATAAAACTCGGAATCATTTCAACTACTGGACCCTATTATGTGAGCCTAAACATTCTTTATGACATTCCATTACGGCCGGGTGGTATGTCATCGATTTCATTGTTAGTGAGTAAGTAGGGTTGTCCGCCGATATTTCACATGTCATTTTTCTATGAAAGTCGTTTATATAGCTCCAATTCCAAATTAGACGGCCTTAATTGCATGATTAAGACCGTCTAATTTGCTATGTGATACCATTGAGGTAGGAGCATTTCACCATCCATCTTCTCGTTCCCATTGAAAATGGCATTGAGGAGATTCCTATGTTTCACAATTATGATAAGTAGATATCTCAAGCTTGACATGCTTTAATGTTCTGAGCTGCATGGGCTCTGTAGAAAATTATCATTGATTTCAGTCATTTACAGATCAAAATCTTGGATTTTTGAAGTCATAGATTTTTAGTTCAGTAACACTGCATATACCTTTCAAATGATCAGCCTAAATCGTCTGGCGCTACGCGTTTTCAGTGTTACTTCCTTTCGAGTGACACAGAGCGGTCGAATACATGAATAGGCCTAATCCATTGCTATGGCCTGATCGCACGAGTTCAAAGATCACTAGTTCCACAGAAATAGTCAAACAGCCACAACGAGATTCTGCTAGGAACAATGCCGAAAATGAGACTTTTACAGAATGAAATAAGCCTACCACGAAGCTGCGCATCTGTCGAGTTCTATCCGATTCCTTATCTTGTCAGATACGATCAAAGAAAAACATATTTCGATGCAAAAGGATGAAGATTTTTTATATGCAGTTTCTTCAGATCATTTTCTATGCACGCAAATCTGTTTGTGAGGCTATTCACATTCAGATTTGGCAAGCCTCCTAATGTTGAAAAATACTAGTATTTTCAGTAATTTTTCATGTATACCTCAAAGTCAGTAGTTTTGAACCCTCATGGATGCGCTGCTGTATCCACTGGATTAAAAATTACGTTGCTTGAGACTTGTCGGCATCTCTGTTATTTTTGTCTGTTTTTTCTGTTGCTGCATGAATTGCTTGAATGAATGTTTTTAGTTGTGTGTACGTGCAAGTAGGTAAGATGAGAATCGTCATTCGGCTTTCAGTCAAAAACTGTGCCAGAAGCCAGTGGATCCCCGGATTGTATAGATTACAATTATCTGTCCGATCTGAGGATTAGTTGTTTTTTGGATTGTTCATCATTTGCGGATAGCTTCACGCATCAAATGTATAACCAACGAATATCGAAATCAAATTCTAGATGACAGCGTAGGGAGGGATAGCAAACTGATATTCAATAATGAGATATAATTTTCTTTAAGCAACATTTTTAAATTAAATCAGAAAAGTAATCAGTTAGCCAAACTGCTGTATTATTATACAATCTTACAAATTTTCACCGATATGACGGCCTGTTCATGTAGAAAGGATTTTCAAATTACATCTTACATAAAAATCAAAATGTCAATGTCTGATAAGTTGAACATTCATCTTTGTTATTGAGGCTTGGTTTCATAGATTTTATTAATATGGCCTCTCTGAAACGTAGGTTAATGTTGTTTGTATCAAACGCTATGATTTTGACTGTAAACGGGAAAGCTATGTTAGGAGAGCAACTTAGGTGATGTTTGAGTACACTTGATACTTTGTTTGTGGCATGTTCTTTAATGCGTGTATGGAGTGAACGGACTGCACTCCCGATATCATTGCTTTTACACGTTTTGCATGTTAGAAAAATCAAAATAGTCTTCTACTTCCATTTATTTATTACGAGACAGAATTTTCGCCTTACGGCTTTGTCAATGGCAGATATAATGAAAATCAGGAGGTCATTCTATGTGTTGAGCATGTTATTTCATACAATACCATAGCTCTCAAACAGATGTTGTTGTCAACAATAACGCACTGATTCAATTTACACTTATGTTTGTAATGTGATTTTCTATTTACGAATGGCTTTGAGAAAATCACATTCCAAACATAAGTGTAAATTGAATCAGTGCGTTATTGCTCACAACAACATCTGTTTGAGAGCTATGGTAGCAAAACGTGTAAAAGCAATTATATCGGGAGTACAGTCCGTTCACTCCATACACGCATTAAAGAACATGCCACAAACAAAGTATCAAGTGTACTCAAACATCACCTAAGTTGCTCTCCTAACATAGCTTTCCCGTTTACAGTCAAAATCATAGCGTTTGATACAAACAACATTAACCTACGTTTCAGAGAGGCCATATTAATAAAATCTATGAAACCAAGCCTCAATAACAAAGATGAATGTTCAACTTATCAGACATTGACATTTTGATTTTTATGTAAGATGTAATTTGAAAATCCTTTTTACGTGAACAGGCCGTCATATCGGTGAAAATTTGTAAGATTGGATAATAATACAGCAGTTTGTCTAACAGATAACTTTTCTGATTTAATAGCAAACTGACATCAAAGTCGCGATTGCTACATATCCATTGTTAACAAAGGGATGCCAGGCGGATAACCAGAAAGCACAGCCGATAGCACGGATATCCGTCAGAAACAACGAACCAGATATCGGTTGGATATCAAACATATCCACTTATAAGATACGGATCTCCTTGGGATAAAAAATTGTTATCCGCGGAGATAGACTGGATATCCAAGCGGTTCCTGGCGTAGAAATAATGGTGTGCATCCGTTCAGCTGTGAAGATCCGTGGATATCCGGAGAAACTATAAGATGCTGATCGGGTATCCGTTTGCTCGGAGGGGTGCGATTTAAAGAAGGCGACATGCAGTGCTTCAGCATCATCATTGCGCCTAATTTAACTATGGTACAATGTAGACGAAAGTAGACAGTAATGTTTTCTCGTAATGATGATATCTGCACATGCATGTGACAGATATTTTAGAAGTCTAATTATCGTATGTCTACATGTGTATTCATACCATTGCTGCCCACTGCGATTTCTTGTTTTTTTTTAGATTCTCTCATTTTCTAATCCCAGCATATAAAAATATCTTTAAGAACCTCAGAGCCCTATCGAATGCTTGGAGTGAATTTTGGTAGCCTATTTTGGCTTCAATTAATAAATAACAATATCAAGAAAATAACAAAAATCATTGAAAACCATAGCCTGAAAGGGAAGTGACATCTGCTGATATCCTTCTATTCTTGTTCTTTGTCCTGTTCATATTTATTATTGTTGTCAAGTTTTTCCTCAAATTTTTGCTCACTTAGTGTGAGGCCTATAAATGCTCTGCTGTTATATCCCTTTACAAAGATATTATTGACAATAGGTCCATTGCTTTCGGATATTGTAACTTCCATCCTCCACTTCCTTGCTAAATTCACATTCCAAAAATTAGACCTAAACAATTTCTCAGTTTCAATTCCACAAGTCCTTCCTTCAGTTTCATGCATTTTCAAGGAATGACTTGCCTACTTGACGATCCTTTGAATAAACCAAAGAATGTAGGCAAGGCCTACTATTCAGGCCATGTCGTTGCCCTCCTGATGAACAGAGTGTCAACTTTTCGGTCTCATTACTTGACATGAGATGGCAATTTTGTAATTGATCGATTCGAACATTCTGCAAATTATATTTCGATTACGATGAATGTTCCAGATGACAGAAAATTGCCCCTGCGATTAGCTCATTTATAGTGTGATGATCATTGAAACTTGATAAAGCAAATTATCTTGACAAATAATTCTAGCAGTGGATAACATTGCATTGGAAGAAAGCATGATCGCCTTATTTCTGTGATGCAAAATCTACCATGAACCGCTCTCTGAACTAAGATTGTAAATCTTGGGCATCATTTGATATAGGCCTATTTGATTCCATGTTAGCTTATTCTTTTGAGATAATCGCTTTATTCGATACATAAAATTGTTGAGAGAACTTCTGACCGTATCTTTAGATATGAATATACCGCATTGCATTATCGACCGTTTTTGAGTCAAATATACCAAATGCGTCAAATTGTTCGGACGCGTCAGGAAGTTTTCAGAATTTCTTTCATGATTTTGAGTCAAATATACGAACTGCGTCAAAAAGTCTGACTTCAATTTTCATTTACTTCAGCTTGAGTCAAATATACTTCTTGCGTCTAATATACCATTTGCGTCATAAAGACCGACTTGCGTCACGTCACGTATCTGAAGTGACGAATTCAGTTGGTAAAAATGGTTTTCTGCGTCAAATTGTCCGACTTGCGTCATTGAAAATCTCCTGTAAGCCTACATAGTTTTTATTACAATTTTATAGCCAATAAATTCTTTAAGAAGATACGTACTATCCTCAACGTACTATTGGTTCATCATGAAGAATCGTCTATTTGCGACAATCGTATTCATCAAATACAGTGTGAATTCTAAAAACAATAATTAGCATTATGATATATATAGTAGTTATTTATAGTACTTTATTATAGTAGTTCTATATTAGTATTGCAGTATTATAGAACAAAGATAACCCTAGTAACACGCTTCTGACGGCCCCACAGTGGCTCAGGAATGGGTCATATGGGTTGTCGTGGGCACCACTTTTTTGAGGATTGGCAAGGTGAGGGCAGCACTTGAGGTGACCCATACCCAATAAAACCCTCACCGTACCGGCGACTGACGGCATCTCTAAATATTTGCCTCATAAGCCACAATTGCGCCAGTAGCGCGCCGATGCTTATAAATTTAGCCAGCCGTTTATGCAGAAATTTTCATAACGATGAAAATTATGACATGTAGTAAGCCATAATTGTCATCATATGAATAATGCTATAAGTGGCGATTGCATACCATGTATGGTAATGCAGCATTTGAATATCGATTAGTGTTCCCAATCAATCAGCAACATTATCATGAAACAGATATTTCATTCTTCTATATTCCCGTATTTTTGAGCACTAACGGAATACACTTGTTTCACCCTTACTTCACACAGAGTGAGCCTACTTGTTGACGCTGAAATTTCCCTTCATTTTCTGTTTATGAAGACACTTTTGAAGCACAACGGTACTCTATTAAATTACGGTACATTTAGAAACTTTGGGTGTATTTTGTTTAAGTGCTCATATTTCAAATAGATATATTTCGGTTCTGCAAGCCTGTGGATTCTTGGAAAACGTTTGTCAGACTTACATGTACAAAATGTACTTCCTAATCCGCTATTATACATCATTACCGACTGACTGGTGCGGAGGCAAGTATTGATTGAGCTTTGTGCTGATGCTAGTAAGAATAATACAACAAGTACATGTAATGGTTATTGCACAGTAAGCTAGGTCGAGTAAGTTTGGTCAAGTTGTCTTCCAAACTTGTGATAGCTTATTGTTTTGAAAGAGAATTTCATTGACAAACTCATAACGTCACTTTGTGTAGAAATTGCGTAATGAAGCTTGTGAGAAGGTCGACCTGTTTGATGCAGACGAGAAAGTTATTAGTTAGGCTAAGAGAAACCTGGGCAGACGCGCCACGAGTCTGAAATATGACATTGCGCAACGTGAAAAGGGAAATCTGGATTTTCATGATATTCATGCAGCTTTTCATCCAACGCTATCACGTGATGAAATTTTACTTGGTGAAAGTAACTAATCGAGTGAGTAAACGAGACTTCAGTTGTCGCCAGACACAGGATTAGCGAAGACGGCCTGCTCTGATCAACAGCACGTGAAGCCGGTAAGCAAGTCATTGTCTCTTGTCAGAAATATACTGGGGTGTATTTTGTGTCTAAAAAATACTTCGGCAAGAAGTTGGCGGATACTATTAAAGTCGCGGCAATTATTCATTGATAATAACGATTAGAAGCTCATATGATAAAAAGTAGACATTTACACCATTTCCATTTATATAAGTAATCCCGCAGTACGTACGGGTTCTGATTCATCTGCATATTCAGTCATCGTAATTGCAGCTTGATAAAATTGCAAGAACTTTCTGTGGAAGTTCATCAATTCAAATATCTGTGATTAAGCGCTTTTGTAGTTATAGATGAACGTTCCTTCTATGAAAGGAACACCTTCATAAGTGCCCGTTTGTAATGAATATGTTTTACTCCCAACGTATTTGCGAGAATCAATGAATCATTTGTTTGCAATTCATGAAGATTTTCAATGTAAATCCATTCAATTTTATGAAATGCGCCATCAGAATCTTTGTAAGTAAGAATTTGATAGTCATGCAATAGATTTCTCATTAACTTAAGCAAATAAGACGCATCAAAAATTCAATAACTTTTTTCGGTTGGCCTATTAACGGTTGTCCTGCCCTAGAAAAAATTTTGCTTCACCTGCTCAGCAGGGTCTCCCGGACAATCATTACTCTAATGTATTATTGTCACTTTTTGATGCAAACTAATCGACTCAAATTTAATAAAGTCATAACTTTCAAAGCACACCATTGCCTAGAAACATTATTTTGATAACTGAAAATGATCCATCACATGTTCAAAGTGCAGTTTAAAACCCCCGTTTAGGTCTGCCATCTGCAAGTTATTAGAAAGGATGATGTACAATTTAGCATATCCATATCAGGACTTCAATGGGAAAAATTGAGTTTGATGATGACAATTACATCGCGTTCTATGAATGCCGCAAAACTTTTGTACCGAAAGCATAATTACATGACAAATCCATAGATTCAAAATATGTTCATATGTTTGTATTAGCGTATGCACCTCATCACGCTACCGTACCTGTACTCTGCTTCTAGAATATGATCACAATATGCATTCCTTTCCTTTCGGAAACGTACACACAATTTCTGATGGTGACATCTCCACTAAACATTTTCTACTGATCGGATCTTCTTTCTCACAGGCAGGTGTCAGAATGAGCACCTATATCATATGATACAAGCATCTGCAGGTAGACCTAACACCAGGATGGAATCTTCATATTGCATCTTCTGTCTAAAAGCACACCAACTCGACCAGTTTTGTCGTCTAACTGTTGGCCATGTCATCTTCAAAATCAATGTTGTAAAGCAATGCCGATTTCCAATAAGTTTTAATAATGAAAGCAACACAATTGACTTCATATGTTTAATACCCGAGCGCTTTCGTGGCCTCTTGTCAAGGGTGGACGGCCAAGTGTGAACATGTACAGAGATGGCTGAGAAACATTCAATGATAACTGCCGCCAGTGACACCAACCAATCAGTGCCAAGGTAAAGACAATGAATAAAGGAACTCTTTATGTACACATAAAACAGGTCGCTTCGCAGCTATGTACAGTGCTTCCAATACAGGCAAAGAAAAACGATATTTACAAGATGATAAAATATAAAAATATGTACAAAGTGGACGGTACTGAAAAGATTCACATTCAAGTATGTGTCGAGCGATAGAACTTTGAGGTACTGTTCTAGATCGCGGTCTTGTCTTTCTATCCTCAAGCCACCTAGGAACATGTTCTCTCATTCGGACCCGCAAAGTCCTCTCGGTACGTCCGATGTAACTGTGTCCACAGTCACATTGAAAATTATAGACAAGACATGAACGACCTTGAGGACTAAGTGGATCCTTGAGAGAACGAACAGGAAGAGGCTTTGTGGAGCACACAACAATGGGCTTAGCAGCAGGAAAGCTGCTACGCGTTACAAAATTCAAACGTCGCTTGAACAAACTCAAATGGCGATCACCAACAAATGGGATCCGGATGATGACATCTTTTGGCTCTGGTCCATATACAGTCTCAGTTATAGGACTTGGAGCCTTAAAACGATCAATAAAAGACGGAGGATAGCCATTATCAATAAGCACACAGCGCAGTTTACGAAATTCTTCGTCTAGGAAAACAGGAGAGCACAATTTCCTGACTCGATCAAAGAGACACTTGACCAAATTTATCTTGTAGGAAAATGGCACAAAACTATAAAAATGAGTGTACAGTCCTGTCCACGAGGGCTTCCTATAAACAGAAGTCAAAATCTGTACATCTCTCTTCACAAGAACGTCTAAAAAAGGTAGTTCCGCATTACTCTCAAATTCACATGTGAACTCCAAATTCTCATGCATTGAATTCAACTCTGCTAACAATGAAAGCGCATCTTCACGTCGGTTTACGATAGCAAACGTATCATCAACATAGCGGACAAAAAACTTGGTCAACGTTCTAAGTTAATCAGAAAGTTTGTGTTTTTCTAAAAATCCTACAAAAATAGGCAGAACAGTACCTCAAAGTTCTATCGCTCGACACATACTTAAATGTGAATCTTTTCAGTACCGTCCACTTTGTACATATTTTTCTATTTTATCATCTTGTAAATATCGTTTTTCTTTGCCTGTATTGGAAGCACTGTACATAGCTGCGAAGCGACCTGTTTTATGTGTACATAAAGAGTTCCTTTATTCATTGTCTTTACCTTGGCACTGATTGGTTGGTGTCACTGGCGGCAGTTATCATTGAATGTTTCTAAGCCATCTCTGTACATGTTCACACTTGGCCGTCCACCCTTGACAAGAGGCCACGAAAGCGCTCGGGTATTAAACACATGAAGTCAATTGTGTTGCTTTCATTATTAAAACTTATCTTCAAAATCAACCGCTTCAATATAGCGGGAATTGGTCACGCCGGCTGTCTGATTTTGGCCTACTCCTCACAAGTGACGTTCATCTGAGAACAGTTTCGCTAGAAGAAACGTCAATATAGTGCAGTTTCATTCATCAGACCAACAGCTGATCATCATGCAGTGCTAGCAAAACTCATGCATCAATAAATATTCTAAGGGAGCGCGGATTGTAGAGAGAACTTGACGGATTCCGTAACAGGGTCCAGGCAGGTGAAGCACTTTTAGGTCGTAGCAATAAAACAAATAATAAGTGGCGGTTCAAACTTTACATGGGGCTTCACTGTGTCAATTCATGAAAAGTCACGGAAGAGTTTGGGATGGGCTATATTCATTAGCCTATTTACACTTCTACAGCTGATTGAATATTGAAAAGTCCTGAAAAACTTTGCAAGGCAGGACATCCGTTAAAGAATTGGAACTTGAGATGTTGGAACGATCTGGAGGTGCACGACGAGGTATTTTTAGTGTCGTGTTCAATTAGGACGGATAACCATAAAAAACACTGGGCACTGCATTATTTTTCAAAAGACGTTTTCGTCTGAAACTGACTTTCTCACTTTGCCTTCCCCGAGATACCAAGTTATCTTCATAATCGCTGTAAATGAAGTGAGCACTACATACGAATGAGACGTTTTTAACGGGAATGAATTTCTTTCTCTATATTTTACTCAGTCAAGTTTTGAGAAGATCGGGATTACTACACAGAAACAATATTAAATGAAATGATAATGTTGAAAATTTTATCGCTCGATTTTAGCAGCGAGGAACACAAGATGACACATATATCCTCTGAATAATATCAGTCAAAAACAAAATTATAAGTTATATTATTTACTTCAAATGCGTAGACTCCTACAAGTTGTCAAACATTTCAATCAAGAATTTAGTACTTCAATGATAAAAGAAAGATGTGGGCGTCAAATTTTAATCTCTTCAAATATCGATTCAACCAGTTGCATGCCTAAGGTACCGCACATTTGTTAATTTAGCAATTGAACACAATATTGCATGATGTAATTCAAGCAAAACATTATAATTTACTGGTCTTTCATGCTTTGCTGCTGGCTAACTCCAATTTCTTGCCCAAGTATTTTCAGTGGCCGTTGATGTAAACAAAAAATCGCGGCTTCAGTGCAAGTAACGGTGAATGAATGAAATCGGGAAGTCTTTCCCTAATCTAGTTCTGTGGTTGTCGTACGCTGTGGTCATTTCTCTCCTTCTCGTGGAATAATGGAGGTTATTCTAACCACAGAATTAGATTCTGTGATTCTAACCTATAATTTTAGACGAAAACCACATACAGTATTACAAAAATTGTTCCTAGCGTTGTTCTTTTTAGGCTCGCAATATAATTTCCGCGTTGTCTGATGTATGATTCAGATTCTTTGAAGTATATATTAAAGCAACATGAATGATGTTTACTTTTGTTCACTTCGTCATGTTTAAATTTCGTGTTTATGTTTAACTGCTGTGCAGATCACACAAGCCGTTTAATAAATAATTTCATAAAAAAGTTGAACCATTTTCATATGTAGTTTTCGTGTTGAATTTACTTTCTTAAGTGGTCAGTTGTGGCCAGTAGGCTTTCCGAAAGTTAATTGAGAGTTTTCTTTGATGCAGGATTTTAGCATGAAGAAGACCGATTTTTTCCATGAGAACTGTCAAACAGTGTGAGCTAGCATTCAGCTTCATCATGATGTTAAGATTTGTTGAATATACAAAAAGATACAGTGTTAATAACATTTACCGAAAAAAGTTATGTCTTCTACTAGATTTGTTATTATTCGTTCTGTCACGGATGTTTAGATAGCAGTATTTTAAAAATTCACATGCTTTCCGCATCATATTTTGCCACAGTTATGCCTTATCTAGTAAGAATTTACTTCGGACTTCCTGCAGGCAATGTTGTGAAACATAACATTCTTATCGCCGTGGTTTTTAGTTAAGCAATTTAATTTCCGCGGGATCTGATGTATGCCTATTAGATTCTTTGGAGTAATTATTAAAGCAGTCTGAATGATATTTACCTTTGTTCACTTCGTCATATTCAAATGGCATGTATATATGTTTAAATGTTATGTAGATCATACATTTACTTTATGTTTGTTGCACACTGATGTCAATATGCGAACTTCACAAGACGATCAATGACCTACAACCAGGGCTAGGACCGGTTAATTTTTTGTAACCGGTTAACCAATTATATTTTTAACCGGTTAAAATCGGTTAAAGGAGGATTCCCGGTATTTATTTAGTTGTCAAGGTATATCAAAAACTACGGACCTTGCCACTTTGGGTTTTGACCTAATTCCTCCATTTGCAGTGCTGTGATTTCATTGCATGAATACAGAAGAACTTCACGTTTAGATGATAGTTCAATTGATAATGTTGTGGTTGCTGCCTGCGACTATTCAAAAGTCTTCGATACTCTGAAGTTTAACCATATCATTAACAGTCTGGCTGATTTGGATAATCCTGTGGATACGTCAACTGGATCATCGATGACTACAGGGATCGCTTGCAATTCATTGTATGAACGATGATTGTAGCTGTAAAGGACGGTTGTCATTCCTTCCAAAAAACGCCTATTATTATTTCATTTTTATTACTCGCTATCTTTCAATCGTTAGCGTACTAGTTTTGGTTTCTACTATTTCTACTAGTATAATAGTCAGTGCTTCTGTATGAATCCTGCTTAATAAATCTATCTATCCTATTGTCCACTTGATAAGTAAGCTTACATCTCCAAATTTACGAATGTTATTTCCAAAGTGGTTGTTTCAATAGAAACCGATTTTGCAAGTGACACCTACGGCTACATGTAGGCCCTATATTCTTTGCCAACTCAATTCAAAGTGAGTTAGTTTTTATTGGCATATATAGCCTATGCGATGTTCTCTGTGTGTTATTATTGCTAACTTATCCTATTCACCACTTTTTAGGTTAAAACTACAAATGGTGTAAGACTTTCCGCAGTTAAATAGGTCACGCTATGCATAGGCCCACTATAAAGATTAAATGGACTGATGTTACTTAGATTACATCAAATTGAAAATATAAATGTCAACATAATCTTATTGTACATCAACCTAATAAAATTGTTGAAATATACTGACCATGTGTACGTATTGTAGTTCCTTGCGAATCATTCAGTCATCACTGGATCATCAAGTTACATATTAAGATTAATTAATCTAAGAATAAGTCTACGCTAGACTACCTTCATGGAGTATAACTTAATTATTTTGGAACCGTTGTTTTATATCTTTAACCCTTAACTGGTGTGGTGGGGTAAAATGTTACCCCAAGCATATTATTCATCAGCTTTACTGTATTAAAAGTTATATATGGAACCTGATAATCTGTGACTTCTTTTGTCTATTATTAGGCCACCTTTTGACAATGTTCGATTTCGGCTGCTGTTTCATTCATGGGTAGAGATAGAGTGTGTTAGTGTGTTGTCTACTAACGTCTAC
This sequence comes from Prostheceraeus crozeri, assembly GCA_907163375.1. NCBI lineage: Eukaryota > Metazoa > Platyhelminthes > Polycladida > Euryleptidae > Prostheceraeus > Prostheceraeus crozeri. The sequence goes on along the minus strand of CAJQUW010002133.1, from coordinate 146,567 downwards.
AGTATCGACCTGCCTTGATGCAAACTGCTTGGCGCGTATGCCAGTGTGCAGCCGAGGATGTGTGCATGAATGAGTGTGCGCTTATCTCACAATACCTTTTTATGAATAGGGTTGCATCAATCAAAAGCGCTTGTGAATGAAGTCGCGCAATGAATGCAGCAGTAGCTGCATGTGACGTCAGTGATTAGTTCTCAACAAATTCTCCGTCTGATTTGTCACCTCTTTCATTATTCTATTTGACTTTGGTCGCACGCACTTACGAGAAGAAGACATGTCTACTCGCCGCCATCTAACGACAGCGCAGGTGTTAGCTTTGATTGACAATTGGAGCGAAGACAACGAGCCTTCTGAACCGAACGCAAACGACACATCGGATGAATCGGAGCAGGACTGTTCGGAGCATGACGATCATGACTCCGAGTCTGAGCAGTCTGTCGAGTCATCTGCCTCAAGTGATGATGATGAAGATGACGGTTCCCCTTCCACGTTTTTCGGAAAAGGAGAACCATATTTCGTTTGGAATCGAAGGCCCCCACGTACTGGACGAACTCGCAGCCACAACATTTTGACTCAAGCTTCCGGGCCAACGGGTGCAGCACGCAGACGAGGAATGACGTTTCAAGAGGCATTCAATTGTATCTCAATGATTGACCTTATTGTTCTATATACCAACGAATATATTGCCTCGCTACAACCACAATTTGCTCAAAAAAGCACTTGTCGCTTTACTGAAAAGGAAGAGATTCAGGAATACATCGGTTGCTTGTACATCACAGCTGTTCTTCGCTCAAATCATTTATCATTTGAAGACATTTGGGCGTCAGATGGTACAGGATGTGATTTGAACCGTGCCATTATGTCTTGTCAACGATTTCTCTTCTTGAGCCGCGTTTTACGATTTGATTCGAGAACTGATCGAGCGTGGCGACGTGAAACTGACAAAATGACAGCAATAAGGGACCTTTTTGAGAAATTTGTGGCGAACTGTACATCAAGTTACTCCCCACCAGAAGTTCTCACTATCGATGAATCAGTTCTACCCTTTCGCGGGAGATGCTCGTTTCGTGTATATTTTGGCTCAGCAAAACCAAAGAGTTATGGTATAAAAGCATATTGCATGACCGATTCCACCACGTTCTACGCGTTGAACATGGAAATTTACCTTGGCGCACAGGGTGGCCGAAATCCTGTTGATAATTCTCCTGCAGCTGTGGTTATGCGGCTAATTCAGCCTGTATCCGGCTCCGGTAGAAATATTACGACTGATAATTGGTACACGAGTGTTCCGTTGTCGCTTTCCATGAAGCGGAATTACCGCCTGACCTTGGTTGGCACGATTAGAAAGAACCGAAAAGAAGTTCCTCAGGAATTCATAAGAACGCAGCAACGTGAATTGTATTCCACCATGTTTGGCTTCACGGATGATTTGACTATTTTGTCTTACAAAGCGAAATCAAACAAAGTTGTAACTGCCATTTCATCCATGCACCACGACGCGACAATCAATCTTGAAAGTGGAGAAAAAAGGAAACCAGAAATAATTACATTTTACAACAGCACCAAATGAGGGGTTGACACCCATGACCAATTGGTAGCGACGTACAGTGTTGCCAGACGAACGAGACGATGGCCAATGGTTATTTTTTACGCTGTTTTGAATACTGCTGGAATAAATGCGTTTGTTCTCTACAAATCCGATAATGCAACAGCACTGTGTCGGAGGAAGTTTCTACTGGAGTTGGGAAGGAACTTAGCTCAACAACATCTCACTACTCGCCAGGCCTCCAAGACTATTCCGAGAGAACTTCATTCACGTATTCATCGAGTCACCGGAATAGATGCCCCTGATGTTGCCGAGCGGAATGCATCATCACAACGAGATGTTGGTGCGAGTGGTCGCTGCCTCATGTGTCCCAGAAATAGAGACAGAAAAACAAGAGCGACCTGCAATCGGTGCAACAAGTTTGTTTGCAAAGACCACCAGAATGTGATCTGCGATCTTTGCTATCGTTGACAACTCCTCGTTTTCATATATGTCCTCTTTTGATTGACCATTGCTGGACCCAGCATTTATTATGCTTCTTTCTTACTACTACGTCCGTACATTTGGTCTAATTTGTACAATTTTCAAATAAAGTTTTCCAAATAACATGGCGTGTTGCGATTTTTATATTCTACGTATTAAATTGGTCTCAGGAGATGCATACTACTCATAATTTTTGACCAAAAGTTATAAATGCATGTATACATTATTGGTTTTGCTAAAATTAAGTAATAATACAAACAACAACGAACTCGTTTGATAATAAACAAATCTTGAAGCGATTAAATGGTCAAGGAAAATATTACCCCACCACACTAGTAACGTAGGAATTTTCACCACACTAGTTAAGGGTTAAGTTCTACTTTTCCAGGTCTATTGTCTCAATGAAAACAGTTTATAAACCATGTGCGAATATTAACTTTAGTTAATAGCATAAATACTATTGAAAATAAAAACAAATGTAATTGTAAACTGTGCAAGGATATTGGACCTAAATATAAGTGTAGCGATAAATACATTGTGTGTAATTTTGAATGTAAAATTTGTCATAAAAATTACATTGGTCAAACTTGCCGACCTTTAAAGTTACGGCATGATGAACACAGACGTAGTTTGAACTGTCAAGATCGTAAAAGTGCACTATCTGAACATAGTTTGACTGACCATGCCGATAGAATGATGAACATGGATAATTTCCAGCTTTCTGTCCTAAATAAACAAAAGAACTCGATACAAACTAAAATGGCCGAAGCACGCTTCATAGTGTTGAACAAGCCACAAATCAACCGCAAGCATGAATTGATCTAACGAGTCGTCACTGCCTAATCATTTTTATATTGAAGCCAACTGTCTGTTTATTTACTTACCCCCTTGATACTGTCCACCGTGACGAAACGCGTCGGGGAACTTTATTTATTTTTAAGAAATAAAAAAATCGTCTAAATTGGGGGAGAGCTATATTTTTGCTTACATCGTGGAAAATTGAATAATTAACCTCCCGTATAAGACAACAAAAGATCATGTGCGAATAACTATTTTATTGATTATTTTATTTTATCTTTTAATTCCAGATAAGAAGTTCTGGAAATGCATGGAAATTAAGCTACATGCAATGCACAATAACGGCACATAAATTGCACGCATTTTGACTTAGATGCACCTGCCAACGTTTGTATCATTGGGTTAGAATCAGTCACATGAGTAAATCGAAGCTTTTAATTGGTTCTTCATGCCCCAACTTAGTTCCCCCGGATGTGCCGCGACCTTGAGTCAATTTCCATTCTAGCGAACTTCAGATAAACAGTTTATTTCTATGCCAGTATCAAAAGGATGCTCGTACTATAGCATGACTTTACCGCCAAACCAATGCTGCACTAATGGTTGACGTAGCATGATGAAAGTTGATAGCTATGCTTCAGTTATCCTTACTCCCTAGATGCCGCAGTTAAGATGACGTCTGCTGAAATGCTGTATTTCGATTGGTGGAGATAAGCAGAAAACCCGATACCACTAACCAATGGATAAAAACAATGGACTACAGATCAATCCACAGTAACGTGACGTGTAGGGAAGCAGCACGACTAAAGGATTGCGAATTGTAATGAATGAGTTTGAATGGATTGTGGATGAGGATGAATGAGCAACCACTGCTCCATGAAACCAGTGTAAAATCTTTAGTTCAATCGGATTTCATCATACGCGTAGTGTAGTACACGTTAAATCTAATGAAACGTCGTAACCGATTTTAACCGGTGAAGAGAAAGTGTAACCGGTTAAGAGAAAGTGTAACCGGTTAAGAGAGAGTGTAACCGGTTAACCGGTTAACCGATCCTAGCCCTGCCTACAACCTTTGGATGTAACTTAATCCTTTAATTGTAATGTTTTAGAAACTCAATTAAGACTGGTTGAGGGGCGCAAAGTCTCAAATTTCAGCGCCAACTTTTAGGCTACCTTCCATAGGCTAGGTCTAGAAATTTCGTCTTATCGGCATTGAGGTGCAGTCCTACGCGTAGAAGTAGTGAAGAAAAAAATTGTTGCGATATGATGCCTTCCCCATCATATTTTGTCACAGTGGTGAAAGAGAGTGAGATCGGCTGACACCAATCTTCTCTGGATTGGTGATAGGAAAAGCAGAGGGTTCCTTAAAACGCAGAGTGAAAGAGAACCGAAATGCCGCCCACCGGTCAATCATATTCTCGCTAAGTAGCTCTCAAAGTGTGGAATCCGCTTTTCTAGTAAAATATTAAGTGGCCGAATATCTCTCTTCTAAAAGATATCAAAATGTCCCCATTCTTTAGTTTAGGAGTTTCGGAAATTGTTGTTGAAATTTAAAGTTGATATTCTTGATTTATCATTAAAAGTAGGTCTAATCGCCATCCACTGTGCTGAGAAAATTCGCTGAAATGCTAGGTCTACTCAACAAAAGTTATGTCTCCTATCACTATTATTAGGTCGAATGACGAAATTCTATATTAGTGTAAAAGTTTATAGGTAGCTATAGGCCTTGATTCTCGAAATTATAGTTTAGTGTTCAGTTTGTAGTGTTAAAGTCAGGATTAATAAGAAAATGCACTTTTTACACACGTTCAGGTCAGCATCCTTTTTTGGAAGAATATTTCATGGTGCCTCATCGCAAAGTTTTCATTTAGCATGACGTCGTTTTCAATGCACGATACCAGTAAGCAACGCATTCCGGTACATCAATCAACATGCACGGAAAATATTGCTTTCATATGATTGATTAATCCATGAATTAGGTCGAATGTATGAATTGTTGTTATGACAGACATTCAGTCACAATGCAAACTGTTTTGTAAATGTAGTCAAACCTCGCTTAGCGACCGTCGCGCTTTAACGACCGGTCTTTCTAGGAACCGAACGATTAGATTGGAAATCCCACATATTGAAGTCTCGATATAGCGACCGTCGCGCCTTGCGACCGGTTTTTTCAGGAACAAACTGATCATTGCCTCTCGCTAGAACGACCACGCTATAGGCATGCAGTCGCAATTTAAACTGTTTTAATTATAGTCAAACTCGCTTAGCGACCGTGATGCTTCAACGACCGGACGATTTCTAGGAACCGAACGATTAGATAGGAAATCCCACATACTGAAGTAGTGACCGTCGCGCTTCACGACCGATTTTTTCAGGAACGAACTGACCATTTTCTCTCGATAGAGCGACCACGTGACACTCCAAAATATTGACAAAATGTCAAAATATGTCCGTATTCTGTTTATTTCATGATGTTATTTTGATTGGGATGGGTGGACGTAGCGTTATGACGCTATCATCTTCGGGATGGAGTTTAGTCCTTTAATTGCTGACAACTGGAGTATAAATCAGTACTTCTTTTAACTCAATTGACACCTTAAGTAGTCATCAATTATGTGGATAAGAAGCTCTGTCACTGACCGCAACACCTGACACACATAAACAGGCCCTACTTGATTCTTACATTAAGAAAGTGATATCCTTTCATTTTTTTAATTATACTTTATCAATATGTTCATTCCTTCACAAACTGCCGTTTTTTGTCGTCTGTTCATTAAAAGTGTAATCTTGACCATTTCACCATCGCCGATGTCAAGATTCCCTTCGAAAATTCATAGTTAATGGTGAAAAGTCTCCCCCACTGTTTTTATCCGCATGTTATTCAAAATGATGGCATACGGTAAAACGATGTACGCAGGCAAGATGACTCAATGTACTCTTATAATTGCGATGATAAGGTGTCCGGTTAGTGAGGAGAGTTATTAGTTCATTCACAAGCTGCTGCTATCCAGATGTAAAATCTTATTAATGAAAGTTTCCTGTCATTGACCATTTTTTCATCTAAGAAAAGTGAATCTATTAATGACCGAAGCGGTGCTTGAAGGAAGCAGTCAAATGTTCTTTGCGCTTTACAGACAGGTCCACACGTTGTGAAACTAATAAAATATTGTAGATGAATATTTTTAACTAAAGAATAATGCATTTTTTCATGATATTGTGATCTGGTAGTGGTCGTAGCAGCATGAAACAACCCAAAACTTCTTACTTAATTTTCATACTACTCAACAATTAGCGTCAATGATAATCTCTTGGTATTGCGACCGTTTTTAGCAAAACCAAGCGCGGTCGCAATGTCGAGGTTTGACTGTGCATAGTTTCAGATTTGCAATTAGTAAGTTACTGAAAATTAGTCGAAATTTAAATGATATAATTGCAAATCTCGAATTTACCCTGGCATGGCTGTGACTTTAAATAGGGCGTTGTGTCGATGTTGACATATCGTCGGTTCTTTCACGAAGTGGCGTATGTCGATTTTTGACGAAAATGAGTTAGTGGTTGCAACCCATTCATATAAGTCTAAGCTTTCATTGGTACCTTTGAATTGGGCGAATTCGATAGGGAAGTCGGATTTTGAAATTTAAAAAATATCGTATAATTTATTTTTGGAAAATCATGATTTCACGAAGTGGCGTATATCACTTATCATCTGATATCTATGATAATGAATGATATCTATGGTCATGGGAGATAATCCGAAGTATAAGGACATCCCAATGATTTAGTTTCCGATGCGATTGGTGCGTCTGGATAGAACGTCGTGTGTCAGGTGATGAATCACCTTAACATTTCCTCTCTTTCACGAAGGGGCGTATATCATTATCTGATATCTATGACAGTTGAAAAATATTGCTAATTTTGAGTAGTCCATGTCTATTTTGGTGCCCAGGAGAGGTTTCATGCCAATTTTTATGATGTTGTGTTATATAATGAAGTCTACAGAAGCAATTGAAAATGAGAAAATCTTTAAACCTCTCTACTGAAAATTCATGAAAATCGACATACGCCACTTCGTGAAAGAACCGACGATATGTGAACTAGGGATTCTGATGATTCCTGATATTGGATGAAATGCCAGCTATTCAGATTTGTTCTTTTTTTCAACTGAATTTGGAATTCAATATTTAATCATTCTATTTACATTGCGCATAGTTTCATTTTCGTGGCTTGCTTCAAGACAAATCCCATTTACGTATACATTTTTTCTAACACAATGTTCTGCCACTGTGTGATGAACATACATATATTACTTCATCGCAGTTACTTGTGCATATATTTAAGGATTGATCCATATTGCGGACATTAAACACAGTAAATCTCGGCTCAAAACAAAATTATTTCAGGTTCTCCAAATTCTCAAACTCCGTGGGCGACAGTGGATAAATCATCGGTTGTTCATAACATCAACTTATCACTAATTTTGCCAAGTGTTCAAAATGCTGTATCACGACGCAATTTTGTTGACTGTTACCGAAAATGGAATTATTATTGAATCTCTCATTTCGACTTGAAACCCTTTCGAACCTTGAGAGAGGTGAGCATGAAATAAGTAAGTAGTACTAGATTTCGTTGCACTGGTATGTAATAACTGAAATGAAATCTGGTCGATATGAAATAATAGCTTGAATTTGATGAAATCGACTTCTAGCAGTCCGAGAAATTGAAGCTGGTAACTTGTAATGGTGTCTATTATTGCGGTAAATCAAGAGTGCCCAGATTCATCAAAATAAAAAGCATTTCCATTCTTTATTTAGATTATACTGCTGTCGGCTTCCAGACGCACATTGATTTTAATGAATCTACTCATTCATTAATTCTTTTACTCTTGTGAAATTTGCTATTGAATGTACGATTTACACAGTTATGACTTGCTTGATTTTAAAATCTTCCTACAGATATGCCTAATTGTATACTTGCCAGCTGGAAAATCAAAAGTAGGCCTACTTATTCTGGTTATCTTACATTCAACTTTCCCTGTATTGCCCTCGCAGAAATGAAATTTCTGCAATGAAATCTCTCATTAATAGAACTGTAAATACGGAGGGACCGGCCTATAAGACATAGAAATTTTCTTCGACCATTCATTGAAAATGCATGGAATTATAAAGCAACTATACTATACACTATGTCGTTGAATCGAAATCGCGAACTAGGCGATCCTAGGCATCTTGGGAGATGTAGCAAAAGTAGACTACCCGTGTTCTATTTCATTTCAAATGCCCAGGGCTCTTCTATAATAATCATTTTTCAATTTGCTTTACAAAGCTCGTGCTAATCAGTGTCAATGACATCTGCTAGAACATTGGTTTTGGGCTCTAAAATTGCACAATGATCAAGATTCTTAACCATAATACTTAATAGATTGAAGAGCTTCGCCGTTTCCATAAAATATGACCAGTGCGGGAACTTAATAGACACGTAAATATTTTAATTAACGGTAACAAGGAAATATTCGGTCGCTGAAACTATCTAATTAAGCCTAATTTATTCTAGGTCCGTCGTCTCTCCGTTATCGGTGGAAGGAATGAATCTGAATTCGTGAAAAGAATATTCGACACGCTGTTATCGCACAACGAACAGTTGCAGTGCAACTTAGATGGGTGGAGCGGATCCAAAGGATTTAAGTTTGGGTTGAAACGCGCATTCTTACAGCTAGTTTTCGGTAAGTTAAGATGTCAAGACTAAAAAACAATCCCTGAATTAATGTCTGCTTTGTTGCGTGTTAACATGATTAGATGCACATTGCTAGTGGTTATTTGATTTCAGAAGTCTTCAGTTATAATGTTTTGTGATGTTCCATCCCAGAATTGTAATTTTCGTTTATCTAGTTCATTCAGTTTTCGTTATTGTATTCGGTTTTGCGTATTTTTAATATTTCATTATTGTTTGATAATTGAAAAAGACTGTGGAAGCATTATTGGAAAATTACCGTCATTTATTTGATAAGCAGTTAGCAATTTTAATTGTGAAAATAATGCTTCTCAGTTACTTGCATAATATTTTCAATAAGTTTGTAGCCAGAGTAGAAAATGATTGTATACTGTATGTATAAATAGTAAACTAAGCATGTTATTGTACCGGTCTACGAAATTTATCAGCTTCTCAAAAGCAGTTTCACTCGGTCAAAAGAAATTAATATAAAATGAATTGAAGCAATATTTCAGCCAAATTCATTGAAGCCGTCAAAGCATATTTGCAAGAAATCCCTGTCACAAAAAATGCGCCGGAATTGAGCCTCCTTTTCGAGGTGCTGTCCCGCAAGTATGTTTCCGTTGTCCCATTAATGATGCCAGCTGGTCCAGTAATGGATGCAATCTCTCACATCTTAAGATACATGAATTCGTGGAATTTCTTTGAAAATGAGAGTCTTTCTTTCAATATTCAATTGTTGGAGGGACCCCATTATCATGATGGTAGACCTAATAGCAAAAAAGCAATCTGTATTTAGACGGGCGCTTTTCCACGAGGCATGATTACGGTGGTCGATGACCATCTGAAAGCGCTCGTCTGAATAAAAATTACTTTTCTATTATCAGGCTCATGGAGTCACTCCAACAACTGAACGTGGAAGTTGTAATCACATTGAAATTCCATCTATGTATACAGTGCTTTCATTCTTTACATATGCGCAATAGTTTACCTGCATAAATTTACTCGGCCTGCGTAAAAAATGCAAATTTGCCGCGTATGACCACTGAGAGGCAGTTTTTGAGATCTATCGTACAATGCTTTAATCGCGTTGTTCTTATAAGAATAGGGACTGTAGGAGTGGTTATGAGTATACAATAATGTATGCGTTTCTTTTATACAATTGGCTTCAAATTTGCCATTTTTATGAAAATTATCATATCTAGAAAATTAATTGAGTTATTTATCGGTTCTTTTTTATGGTAAGATGAAGTAATGAATCAACAGCATTAAACCGTTCTAAAAAAGTGTGGGTTTCGGTTGCAGACCGAAAAGACAGTTAAAATGTCATCAATGTACTTTATGTAAAAAACCGACATTGCTTCCTATAATGTCTAATGAGAATTCAACTACAGGACGTTCAATGGAGGATCCCATGCTCATTCCTTCTTTTTGCGGGTAGTTTTCATAGTGAAACAGGTCTATTATTATCTGCTTAGATAAACAAACACGTGAAAGGTCGACTCCCTTCAAAAATCGTTTCATATTGATATCTCCGACAAAGGCAATTTTAAAGTACTCATTTATTGAAAATTTTCTTAATGAAAATACGGTATTCTTATAGCGCACAATACCAAAGTTTCAAGGTGCTCAATGTACGCTGTCATGCGCACTCCTTACTTACTTCCCCGCTTTCGTCCTTGTCCACGCTGAACGTGGGTCAGTTTGCGCAGTCCATACACAAAATTTGTTCAACCATTGTACATGAAGTCATTTCTTCATTCGCATTGTTTCATGAATAATTGTAACAAATCACAACCACCTTCCTTGCATTGATTTTTCTTTCCATTAAGTCCTGTATATATTGCATCATTGTTATTGATCGTTGTCACGGTCACTGATGATGGCATCTTGTCTACTGAAAAATGTCTGCGAATACATTATCTCCGATGAATTTTAATCAAGTGGGATCATGTCCACCGGATATTTTAAATTTTTATCTTGAAATATGAAAACGACACCATTTCAGTGACATAGCAGCTAACTGGGTGTAAAATGGTACCATTTCCGTTAGAGATTCTGTGAAGAAACAGCAGTTTCCAACGATAACGTCCAAGAATTTTAAGGAGATCTCCATCAGGTATCTGCGTGGTACACGGGACCGCAAAGGTGGGCGGCGACAACGAGAGTTTAGATGAAGGAGGCGGAGGCCCAAGCGCAGTTAAGTCACAGTGATTTATCTGACTCGGACTAAGTGGACTCGGACTATTGAGTGGTCTTCTCTGACTTTCACTTTCATAGATGCGCTACGCGCGCCAGTAGCTTTTTTTATAGTTTCATTGATCACATCGCCTGATGAACCGTTGAATTTCACGTTTTATTCAACTTATTTTTATGAAAATGTTTATTGAGGCTATGAAGCTTTATGACAAATTTCATCGGAGATTAGTTCTTTATGCTTCCTGTTTAGATAATATTCCGGGTATTATCACCTCTGTACCCATGACTCAGAAAATGAAGAAATTCATCTTCATTAATCATTTTCTTTTTAGTTGAAAATAATGAATTTTTAAGTCTTTCTGTGCACAAAAATTAATAAATTCTGTCAAGATATATTTCGCCGATCTGACTTCATCAATTGAAATAGAAAGAAATCATATGAAAAAATTCAGGAAATCAAATGCCAAATCATTCGAAATCTCTACAAAATTACAAACTGTCAATATTGATATCTAACAAATATACACATATACCACAGCTCATTGATTGTCGTAGTTCTGTCAGTACAACAAGAATCAATGAACTTTGGTATATGTGTATATTTGGTAGATGTCGACATTGACATTGATGGTTTGTAATTTTGTACATGTACAGAGATTTCAAATGATTTAGCATTTGATTTCAAAAATTTTTACTTAGGACTTCTTTCTATCTCAATTGATGAGACCAGATCGACGAAATATATTTGGTCATAATTTATTGATTTTTTTGCGTAGAGAGACTGAAGAATAATAATATTTCATTGATTTCAACTATAAAGGAAAATGATATCGGAATCTTTCTTTACCAGATCAATAAAAATTGCCAAGAATTACTAATATTATAATTATTATCTGCCTTTCAGATTTTTCCAGGTTGCTTGATAATCATGATTCGTATCCAGATTAATTATCTCTCCTGTAATTGCAGGTGAGACATAGTCGTGAATTTACTATCATTACCGCGTAGCTGTTATTATTTTGCAATCTCAAACTGCAGCTTCTGTAAAAAAAGTCACGTCAATTTCATTTTGTCTTGTAATAAGTGGGAAATGTATTACTTAAAACTGTTGCTCAGACATTGCTTAAATGGCATTGATAATATGCTCGAACTTAATTTCAATTTCATATCAAGCCTCTAGCTCATTCAAAATTCAACGGTTCATCCGTAATTTTTTTACTCCTTCCACGCTTCAATATTCGTTAACGGACAGTAATTCTAAGACTTGTTAAAATGAAATTTCTTAAATAGTATGAAAAAATTATCTATTAATTCATAAAATGAAATTAATAAAAATTCTTTTAGTAGTAAGCTGCTGTAAATAAGTTCGTGAGGCATGCAAAGGGATATCAGACCAATTATCAGAGTACTTTATATGTTTAACAATACTGTAGAAGAGATAGATTGCGGAGGTACCCGTGTACCCCATTTCGTAGGCGATGCAGGTAAAAATAATATCGTAGTGCAAAGGTTAAAATGAAATTTCTTAAATAGATGGCTTTTAGTAGATGACGCAACTTCGAGAGGAGAATGAACGCTCTTCACAACATTCGTGCTATTGTAAAGGTTCTTTATTCAAGTCTAATCAATCCTTTTCTGTTGGGCATCATACGATATAGTTAGATGCAGTACTTAATGGAAATATTGAATAGCTCTCTTCTAACTACTTAATAACAAATAAAAATAATAACTGTAGCTGAGCAAGACTGTAGTAGCTAAACATTAAAATACCTACTAGTTGTCCGTCATAAGTAGTATATAGTGTGACATCCGGCGCGACGCTTCGCTTCGCTTTGCTTCGCTTCGCTTGCGCCGGATGTCACACTTTTGCGGGTTTTTTCAAAAAAATCAAAATTTCAAAAATGTAGGTAGACTTCAAATTTCACGTGGCCGAAGGCCGAAGGGCGAAAATTTAAGCGTTTTTAAAAATACCCAATTTTCAAATTTTTCAAAATCTCAAATTTTGAGAATTACAATTTTCACCCTTAAAATCATGACCGTTCCAGGACACCGAAAATCATAAAAGTTAAGAATCTCAAATTTGAGAATTACAATTTTTACCTTGAAAATCATGACCGTTCCAGGACACCAAAAATCATAAAAGTTGAGAATTTCAAATTCATGAATTTTATCCATCTTTCAGGTTTTCAAAATATATCATGTGACTAAAAATATTTCTTTAAAAATGGATGAAACAAAAGTGGAAGAAACCGCAAGAATATATCCTTCGTTATCATATGAACGTAGTTCTACTTTAATGGACATTGAAAAAATGAATAAAGAAAAAAACAAAGATAGAGTACGCTATATGAAAGATAAGGAATCTCAATTATTATTAAGATTAGAGCATTATAAAAAATTAAGAAAGAGATGGACTAAAGTTAAGAATGTAACACAAGGAATTGGCATATTCTTAACAATAAGTTTAGGTGCTTTAACAATTGTCATTTCATCTGGCGTTCTTACAATTCCTGTTGTTGCTACAGCTTTAACAGGTACGGGTGTTTTTGCAACTTCACTTGTTACAATGTTAGATAAATCTTTAATAACTAAGAAACGAAAATCATTAAAAACTAAGCATTTACATATTAAAGAAGTTTATGACAAATTACACTACTACTTTCAAAGAGTATGTGATGATAATGTTATTACGTTAGATGAGATTGAAAAATTTGATCAAATAGCTAATGAAGTAAATCAAATATCATTTCAATTACAGTCAGAAAAAGTTGATGATAAGAATAAACAGGATGGCAAAATTTCGAGTGATGGTAAAACTTTTACTGGTGGTAAAATTTCTAATGAAGAAAATGACAAAATTTTTTTAGAAGAGCTAAAAACTGTAAGCGAAAATTTAAGCAAAACTTTATTAAACAAAACTTTATTAAACAAAACTTAAAACGAGAAAACTTTAAACGAAAAGATGTCAAACAACAAAGCAATAAAAAAATAATTTGTTCAGTAAAATGTTTTTGCTGTATTCCAATGTTACCACAAAATTCAAATATTATATTTTAAAAATGGATAAAATTAGAGCTGATAATCTTAAAAGAATAAAACAATTAGAAGAGTTAATAAAACAAAGAAATATTATGAAAGAAAATCATCTTCAACATAGAATGATAAAAGCTGGTATTCAATCTGATATGTTTGAAAAAATGCAGCAAACCGAACAAGTAAAAACTGATTTTGAAAAAACTATGAAACCATTTAAAACTCTTGAAAAAGAAAGTACAAATAATGATAAACAAATTGATATAACAGATCCAGAACACAAAACTATATTAGATGACTATGGATTACTAGAATCAAACATTAATAAGAAATTACCAAAATCTATGCAATTTGAACATTCTATCTCATTTATAGATGGAAAAACAATACCTAGATTTTATCTCGGACAAAAAGAAATATTTCCACAACCTTTTCGAGGTATAATTTTTTCACCAGATAAATCTCCTTTTAATTTAGATAGAAATTTTGTTAATCTTTTAAGAGGAGCAGATTTAAATAATTATGCTGTAGAAGATCTCATAAAATATAAAGCTATGTTAGATAGAGTTGGTGCAGTAAAATCTATTAGACGTTATAAACAATTAGAAAATTTATTATCAACGGGAGTTAAAGTAGGAAAAGGTTTATCTGAAAAACAGAAAACAGAAACAACTGTATTCTTACCAGATGATCCGCAAGAATTACTAAATAGATTAAATATTTTAATATCGGCAATAAAAGAAGGACATAATTCTAGTTTCAATGAAATTCATGCTATATTGAAAAGACTGTTAGAAAAGAAGATTCTAAATGAAGAGGATTATAAAAGTGTAGCTGAAATATGTTGTTTCTAATTTTTATCTATGATTTTTATCTATGATTTTTATTTATGATTTTTATCTATGATTTTTATCTATGATTTTTATCTATGATTTTTATCTATGATTTTTATCTACGATTTTATCTATAATATTTATTCAAAATTTTAACTAAAAAATGTGTTCAGCAGATTTAGACAAAATTAATAATCATTTAGAAAATTTGACAGAGATTTTGGGTTCATCAAAATTTAGTACGACGTTAAAAATTATAACAACTACTTCATCACACACTTGTAATTTAGAACCCATTCTACATTTGGAGCAAAATAAAAATTATCAAATTGCACTAACTAGTTTCTCTACATTTAACACTATCCAAATGTTATAAAAGATGTGAATGATCAATTTAGATATTCTACTGATAAAGGCAAAACATGGAAAATACTAACTTTTCTTCCTGGTTCTTACGAAGTTGAAACAATATGAAATGAAATTAAGAGACATTTAGGTATACCATTTAAAGATAAGAAACAATTACATTTTGCAGTTGAACCGGCAGTTAATAAATTTTCTCTTACTTTAGACGAAAATCATCAAGTTGATTTTAATCATGATAGATCATTGTCAAAGCTAGTAGGATTTAATAAACAAACCTATAGTCAAGGTTATCATTTAGGTGAGAAGATTCCAAAAATAACTGAAATAAATTCAATTGTTGTACATTGTGACATTATTGAAGGAGGATATATAAATGGTAAATTATCAAATTTAATATTCAGTTTTCCAGCTTTTACTGTACCCATTGGTTATAGACTAAATGTAATTCCACGAACATTAATATATTTCCCTATTACAAGAAAAACTATTAACAACACTAACATTAGAATCACTGATGAAAAAGGGCAAGAAATAAATTTTGGAGGTGAAGCGATTATGATAGATCTTTTGGTTCGGGAGGTATAAACTCCTACGCGAAGCTAGAGAAGTTTAATTTTCTTCTTCTTTAGAAACAAAAAATAAATAAAATAAAAATAAATTTTTTTAATAAAAAATGAGTGAACTACCTCCATTTAATAAAAAAAAACTTAAATTTAATCATCATCCAAATTTATCTAATAAAGTTTTGTCAGTTATTTGTGGAAGATCAGGATGTGGGAAAACATATCTATTATTTAAAATTTTAACGACTCCAAATTTTTTGGATTATAACAATCTTATAATTTATACAAGAACGGCAGAACAACCCGTCTATCAATTTTTAAAATATGGATTTGAAAATAATCTTAAAAAAACAGCAATTGCTTCATTATTCAAAGAATATGAAAAATCTGAAGATGAAGAAGAAATAAGTTCGTGGTGTGAAGAAGCAGCAAAAAATAATCAGTTAGTAGAATCTAATAAAAATAAGCATATAAAGATACAATTAATAGATGATAGTGGTAATATGCAAGATCCTAGTAAACTAGATAAAACAATGAAACATTGT
Organism: Prostheceraeus crozeri; assembly: GCA_907163375.1. Classification (NCBI taxonomy): domain Eukaryota; kingdom Metazoa; phylum Platyhelminthes; order Polycladida; family Euryleptidae; genus Prostheceraeus; species Prostheceraeus crozeri. Next base: position 130,501 of record CAJQUW010002133.1, on the reverse strand, counting down.
GTAATTTTTGATGATTGTGTTAATGATAGAAATCAGTCAGTTCAGAGAAATTATTTCACAAGAGGTAGACATAATAACTGTAGTGTTTTTTATTTAACACAAAGTATGTATTCATTAGACGGAAGTGTTATTAGAAAGAATGCAAATATATTTATACTATTTGAAATAAATGCAAGAAACTTAAGTGATTTGTTAAGAGATTTATGTGTAAGAAATAAAGATGAATTTAAACAATCGTGTAACAATGCTTGGTCAAAAGATTATGGATTTATCACAATTAATATTGATAAAAAAATTCATGATAGAGTTATCGAACAATTGTTCTCTGACTAGGCTTCGCCTCGAGGGGCTTCGCCCCGACTAAAAGTCGATAGAAAATATTTTCGCGGAGTGACCGAATAATTTTTTCTTATAAATTTTTTGTTAATAAAAATAAAAAAAATATGTTGGATGCTTATAAGATAAAGCATGTACCAGTTTTAAAAGATTATCGTCATCCTACAAATCCTGTAAATTCGAAGAAAGAAGTTAGATTTTATTATCATCATAAATATGTAGCGCTCGTTACAGATTATAAAACAAAACATGGTATTAAACCGTGTGTTAAAACAAAAGACTTTCCACTTTGTTTAAGAAGTTTCCGAGTATTTTTGGCGTATAATAATTTATGGTGGTTGGTTAAGAAAGAACATTTAACAACACATGAATTAGAAACATTACATCAATTACATATTCCTGTGTATATGTAAAAACGGAACCGAGGTTCTATGTAAAAATTCATTTTTTCTTTTAAAAAATATGAATCGTGAAATTTCTCTCGGACAAACGTCTAGGATTGATGAATTAATCAAGAAACAAATTGCTGAGTTTGATGCGCAAATTAAACATAGTAAACGTAGTAAACGTATTAAAAAACAGAAACGTACTAGGCGTAGTATTAGACGTAATACTAAAAAACAGAAAAGTGGAACAAAAGAAATATTAGAAACTCCTATTAGTGATATCTTTTTTGATGATAGAATTAAGGATGAGCTTGGTGATGATTTATGTAATTTATTTAATCCAAATGAAATTAAATATGAAAATGTATCTTTTATTAATGTAGTAAATGATATGCGGAAACTTTTAGCAAATGGTAAAATTATTAATTTACTTGGAAAAGTTATTAAAGATCAGGAAAATATAATTCAAAATTTTTACGTAACCTTCTATAATAAAAATTCATTTGAAATATGGTTTTCGAATCTGGATGAGAAATCCGATGCTAACGAATGGATTTTTACAGGTAATATTAAATATGAAGATTTTGGAATGAAGTTAGTACAAAGATCGCATAGGGGGGCAGGGATTAATATGAAATATAGAATCAAAGAATATTTCGGTGAATATTGTTATATTCCTTCTGAAGATTTTTGTTTTATTAAATGTTATAATGTTTTACGAGGTTTTAATGAAGAACAAGGAGAAATGATGAAGGAAATGTTTAATAATTTTTTATATAAAGAGAAAGCCACATCTAGAACAGGAGTAATGTCAAACTGCAAATTTTCTCAATTCAATAAATATTTTGGAGAATGCGTTCAATATTATAGTCCTGCCAATCGTCATTTAAATCCTGGAGGAATTGAAACGTTTCATAATTATGTTTATTACAATTATTTTCACGCAGGTTCAACAATTGGTCACTATTGTTTAATTGATAAATCTCATAAATTAAAAGCTATTATGGAAATTGAAAATAATTTCAAACCCATATATAAAACAGTTACTGATGAAAATCTAACAACGCGTCCATATAAAATCATAACAAAGAAAAAAATTGACTGTAGTTCAACATATATTTGGGATCTCGAAACTTTTCCCGATCCTAACTGTTCAACAGCTCATCCTATTCCTTACGCTGTAGGAGCTATTAATTTTAATAAATTTATATGTTGTTTACCGAAACAAAGATTGAAAGAATTAGAAACACATTTGTTAAGTGATATGATTAAAATTAAACGATCAAAAGATGAAGATGAAATTAAAAAACTTAAAAAACAGATTAATGAGTATAATAATTTAAGTGAATTAGAATTTAATAAACTTCAAAATTGTTTGAAAATATTTACGAGAACTGAGGATGATGAATGTCCAATCAGGGGAAACCCAGAGGACGTATGTCCGATCCATCAATTTTTTAAAACTCTTGGAAAATTTAATTATTCGAGAGTAACTTTAATAGCTCACAATTCATCAGGTTTTGATTCCTACTTTCCGATAAAAGCTAATTTTAAATTATCTAAACCGCCTCTTAAAACTTCAAGAGGAATATTGACTGCTTCCTTACAAAATCCTTATACAACTGAATGTGTTAGTAGATACATTCAAAAATCTTTTAGATTTAAAAACAATATGAAAAAAGATTCACCGTCAGGTAAATTAGCACTTCAAACTATTATAATGAAATGTAGTTATCAACATGTAAAAACAACTCTTTCTAAATGGTGTGAGAATTTTAAAATTCCTACGAATGTGTGCAAATTAAATCATGAAATTGGAGACATAACACATGAAAATTATAAAGAAAAAGAAATTGAATGGAGACCATATTTAGTTAACGATATTCTTTCTTTAGCTTTTTGTATCTACAAATATAATAATGTTATGCAAGATTTAGTTGGTGAAGATATAACTACTAATTTGACATCCTCTGCTTTAACATTTAACGGTTGGATGAAAAGCGTACAAAATGACAATACAAATATTCATTCTCATATAGATTTATGGGCTAGAAATTATATTAGAAAATCTGTTAAAGGTGGAAGAGTTTCAGCAAATATAAGAAAATACATATCGCCATTTTGTAGCATCTTGTTACCAGTATTAAAACAGCATTTACCTGGTCGCTGCGCTGGTGGGGCTTTGTCCCCTGGAAGTAATTTAATAGATTTAATGAAACAGTATCGAGATTTAGGAGATAAAACTGAAATTTGTAAGAAAATTTCAAATCAACTACTTGAACAAAAAAATGAATTTCTAATGGCTTTTGATGCAACATCTTTATATCCATCAGCTATGTATGATGAAAATTCAGAATACCCTAAAGCTGAATCAGCTAGAAAATTTCGTCAAGAAGAAGAGCGGGAAATAGTATATAAATTTAATACTCAAACATTTAGACCTAAAACTGGAATATTCTTTGTTGTGTTTCAATATCCGAATGATATGTTTTTCCAACCAGTTCCTATAAAAGATAAAGTTAAAAATCAAAATAATAATTCTCATGTAAAAGTAATCAGGTTTAGAAATGGTATATGTTATGATGTATTAACTTCTGTAGACATACAAGAAATTGTTAGATGTGGGGGAAAAATCTTACATATTACTGATGGTATAATTTATGAAAAAAATTATCAAGTTTCACCATTTCGAAATTATATTGAAAAACGTTTTAATTTGAGAAAAAGATATAAAACAGAAGGAAATACTGTAGGTGATGAGTTAATTAAATTATTGATGAATTCGCTATATGGAAAAACTGTGCAAAAAGATATAACCACTAAATATCATTTATGGAATGAGAATACATTGAGAAAAAATTTCACTCAAGAAGTAAAAGATTATGAAAAATTAAATGTTGAACAATATTTAGCGAAAGTAGAAATGGAAGATGATGAATTTCTTAAAACTAATATTGTAAAAGATGGGAAGACGTCGTTCATGCCTTCACACTTAGGTTCTTTTATTCTTTCTCACTCTAGAAGAATCATGAATAACTTTATTTTAGAAATTAATGGTTTCAACGAAAAATACATTCATTATACAGATACTGATTCAATATACATTTCTAATGAGCTCTTCAATAAATTAGATGCTGCTGGATGTGTTGGTGGAGAATTGTGTCAAGGAAAAAATGATTATGGAAATGGTGGAATTATTTTTGCAATGTTTATTGCTCCTAAAATAAAATATTGTATTACTGTAGATGAACAAGGGAGACTTTGTGAAAAGAAAACATTCAAAGGATATTCACAAGATAAAGTAAAAGTAGAAGATTTTCTAAAATTATATTCGGGGAAAACATTATCGACTACAGTTGATAAACCATGGAAAAGATCTTTAGAAACTGGAATTAGTATTCCTGATAAAAATAATAATACTGAAGAAAAAAAATTTTCTGGTCAAATAAATATTCTTAAACGTCAAGCACCTGATGAAAATGAAATTATGTTACCTTATAACGGAGAAGATATTCAAGCTGAAATATTTCAAACAATCATCTGTGAGAGTAATTTAAGTGATGATGATGACACGTGGGAATAATAATTTTTTTATTACATCTAAAAATTTTATAACATCTAAAAATTTTATAACATCTAAAAACTTATTACATCTAAAAATTTTATAACATCTAAAAATTTTATAACATCTAAAAACTTATTACATCTAAAAATTTTATTACATATGAAAATATATTTATCGAATATTTTGGTATTTTCTATTAAGTTTTATCATATTAAGTTTCATCATATAACGTTTTATCAAAAGATAATTTAAATTTATTTTCACTAACTATTGATTCTTCATCATCATCATCAATTGATTCTTCATTATCATCATCATAAATTGATTCTTCAACATCATAAATTACACTTTTTGGTATAGGATGCCATTCCCTGATAGGATACCATTCTCTTATTGGTATATCTAACTCTAAATTACATCTTTTATCTGATAATAATATAATAGAGAAAAATATTGGTCTTTGATCTCTTTTGGAAAATTTAATAACACCACCATAATCTGAATCACTTTTAGTTTTTATTAAAGATGATAAAATTTTAAATTGATTAGATGTAAATCCTAATTTAAATTTTGTAGACCCGACACATAGTTGTCTAACAGTATCTTCAACTATACCATCATTATTATTTTCAATTGTAAGAAAATGAAATTTAGATAAATTTTTATAATTACTAATATTTTTATAATCTTTTTTACCATTTACACCTTTTTCAGGTGTTTCAGAATCATCATCTATATTATCATCATCTATATTATTATCATCTATATTATTATCATTATTATCATAAGATACTTTAAGATCGGGCAAAGCCCTAGAACCTTCGGTTCGTTTATTATGATTATGGTCATTGTTAATAGTATAAGGTGTAGTCCACATATAAATTTTCTCTTGTTGAGCTAAACCATTTATGTAAGATTTTAATAAATTAATATTTAAATTGGAATACAATCCTATATATGTATCATCATCATATCTTTGCGGCATTTCTAATGTTTCTTGTTTATAAATTGTGTCTCTATAATAAACTTGACATAATAATTCTTCAATATGTTTTTTACTCTCTATGTGAATGTTATATTGATTTTGATCGTCAACAAATAATCTAATTTTTTCTTTGGAAAAAGATTTTAATTCTTTAACTAATTCTCTAACATTAATATAATTAATAATTTTATTTTCTATCCATTCAGTATTACTAATTGGTAACACTGCTCTAATAAAACCATAAACGTTATTATGACCTATTATAACCATATTTTCTTTATTTAATTCAACATAAGCTACATCATTATATTTACTTACAATCTCCATAAATTTAATAAATGGATCACCCGGAAATAAACAATAGTTAGTTTCTATAGAAGGTAAACCTTTAGTCTGTTCTCTAAATATTTCGGCTTGTAATTGAAATAAAATATTAACATCTATACATGGATTATTATTATTATTATTATCAAAACATTTATTTTCAAATCCCGTTGATCTCGTCGAATAAGAAGAACAGGATGATGCGGACGAATATAATTTTTTTAAATTTGGTTTTTCCATTTTTTTATTTTTATTAGAAAAAATTTTATTTTTTTATTTTTATCAGAAAAAAATTTATTTTTTTATTGTTAAAAAATGATGTTACCAAATGTTGGTGGAGGTGCATATATCCCGAATAATCGTGAATTAGAAATAGAGATAGAAAATTATATCATGAAAACTGGAGACGTTTTATCTGGTCCATTGCATCTTTCTATTCTTCCGCAACAAAATACAGAGTTAACAAATAAACAATATGTTGATACACAAATCAATGACTTAAAAGAAAAATATATAAACGATGTTTTGGTTCCACTGATGAATGAATTGAAGTTGCTTAAACTTAATGACAAATCATTAAACGAAAAATTATTAAAACTTGATAAAAAGGATAGAGAGCTAGAAGCAGATATAGCAAAACTTTTTAAAAAGATTTCAGAACAATCAAAAATTTTAATATTACTTTCTATAAATTTAAAATCTGCAGTCATTAAAAATAAACATCAGATAAAAATGTTAAAAGAACAATTAGAAGATGAAATAGAAAAACTTCCTGAAAGAATTAAAAAAATTTAAAGCAGTTACAAACTACATTCCAAAAAAGTGTTGATGAATTAAGTTCTAAAATTACTCAACAAATGAAAAAGATGAATAGAATAATAAATGAAGTAAACTCACTTAATGAAAAAGTTGATAAAATGAAAACTCTTAAAATCAATTTAGAAAATGAATTAAAGAAAAATTTACAAGAAAACTCTAAAGAAAATAAAGAACAGTTAGATTCTGTTAAAAGACAATTAGATGTTCTTAAAATTAAGTTAAATGCACTTAAAACGGCATTGAAGATTAATCAGCAGAAAATGCAAGTTAATAGAAAAGAAATTAAAGTACATCACACGCTGCTTGACGCAATAGATAAAGTGCAACAGTCAATTAATAAAGTTATCTCGAAGTTGTTGTCCATTTACAAACGTAAATCTTGATCATAAACGTAAATCTTGATCATAAACGTAAATCTTAGCGCAAACATTAACGTAAATATTTTTTCCCAAAAGTCAAATTTAATCCTAAAAAATGCCTATAATTTATAAACACAATCTTAAACATTTTGCTTCAAATCAAAAAATTGCTCATGAACCATCTATGAAATCTGTTTACCATTATGATAATAGAGAAACAGTCGGAACACAAAAGTTCCTAGGCACCGCAGGTGCCGTTCACACGGAAGGAGCTGGCATCTTCTCTGGTATTGGAAGTATCGTTAACTTAATTAAAAATAATAAAGATTTGATTACATCTGCTGCAAAAGGAGCAGCTGCTATAGGTAGTACAGCTAGTGCAATATCAAATGCTGTTAAGTCTCAAAACGAATTAAAACAACTAGAAGCTATTCGTAAACTTAGGAATGATTCTGAAGAACTAAAAAATTTAAAAAACCTTTCAGAGGAAACAAAAAATAAAATTGCTAACATAGCTGTTGGGGAAACCTTGAGGAGCGGAGCTCCGTCTGATAGTAAACATAAGAAGAAATCAGGCGTAGCCATAAAACGTTCAATTGAACCTACGGTTCGTTCAATTGAAGAAATAAGAGGTAATGGTGTTAACAGCAACCTTCGGTCTAACCAGCAAAGCTGTAGCGGAGCTGGTCTAGCAAAATTCCAAAATTATGTTTTTTAGTAAAATTTTTTTTAGTAAAATTTTTTAGTAAAATTGTTTATTAAATTTTTTTTTTAGTAAAATTTTTTTAGTAAAATTTTTTTGGTAAACTTTTTTTGGTAAAATTCTAAAATTATATTTTAGTAAAAATTTTTTCTGTGTGTGAGAAAAAACAAAAAGTCAAATTATTTTTTATAAAAATGTCTTCGCTTATCGAAAATAAATTTAGATTAGACGATCCTCCGTTCGTCAGTAATAATCAAAAAAAGAATGACTATATAAGAATTGCTATGAATCCCGGATCTTCCAGTAGAGTAAATACTGGAGGTGATTTAATTTTTGAAGTTGATAATCAGCAGAGTTATATATATTTACCTGTTTCGTTTTTACATTGTGAATATTCTTTATATAGTGATGCTAATTTTACAACACCATTACCTGATACCGATAATATTGCACTAGAGAATAATTTCTTTCCAAGATTATTTACACAAATGCGTTTAGATGTTGCAACTCAAAATATAGAAACAATAAGTGATTCTCCAGGTGTAATTGATACAATGCTTAGATTTGTAACAATTGGTGAAAATAATAAAAAGTATGAAATCGAAGGTTGGTTTCCTGATACTAATGATGGTATAATTGTTGATGATTTAACTCACGCTGGAACAGATTCAGCAGGAATTGCGAAAGATGTAGAAAATATTGCAAAACATTTAAATAAAACAAATAATGATGCATATAAAGAAAGACGTGAGTTTAACCAGAAAAGTAAGCAAATAGTAAATTGGTCATTGTCTCCATTATTCGGATATTTAGATTATGATAAAATATCATATCAACTAAAATTTAAATTAATAATTCATCGTACGGCAAATAATGAATTAATCTTTTTTGGTAAAACTGGAAAAAATGCATATTTAAAAATTGATAGACTTGAATGGTGGATTAAGCATATTACTCCTAGTTTAGAGATTGAAACAGCTATTGCAAAAAGATTAAATACTAACAAACCAATTCCAGTAAATTTTCTAAAGAGAACTGCTAGTTCAGTAACTTTTTCCGAACAAAGATTTAACTGGCATTTTACTAGAACTGCGAATACACCAAGATATTTATTACTAACTTTTCAAAGAAATAATTCTCCAAGTTTTGATAAGAACAATAATCTCTTCCATATTAATACAATTCGAAGTTTACAAGTTTCATTAAATCAAACCCGATATCCAATTGATCCATTAAGATTCGATGATACCAATAATCAATTTATGGAAGGATATGATTCTTATCGAAATCTTTGTATAGAATTTGGAGTTGAACCACAATTAACTCCTGGAGATTGGAGACATTTATATCCTGTTTTCTGTTTCGATTTAAGTGCACAATCTGAAGATATTATCAAGACTGGTTGTGATGTAACAATTAATATTGAAAAAAAAGATTCCACAACTTCATTGATGGCTTATGGTTTATTGCTAGAAGATGTAAATATTCTATCGAAATTCTTAATGGAAAGATGGCCAGGATAGGTTAAAGCCCAAGACTTCGTCGATTAATTAATTTTTTTCATAACTAGAATAGATTAAAATTTTTTGGTAACTTAAAATTTTTTGGTAACTTAAAATTTTTTCATAACTAGAATAGATTAAAAGATCTTAACTTAAAATTTTTCATAACTAGAATAGATTAAAATTTTTGATAACTTAAAATTTTTTTATTAAAAATGTCGCAAGCGAAAAGTAATAATAAAACTGTTGAATTAAAATTACGTAATATTGTTGACAAAAATACCCCTAAAACTATTACGATTAACAAAAAAAAGTATTACATAAGTAAACCAATGATAGAGAATATTCAATTACAAGAAGAAAAGAATGGCGGGATTCTCCCATTAATTCTTCTAATAATAGGAGGCATAGCAACTGCAGGAAGTGTTGCAGGTGGGACAGCTGGTATTGCCCAAGCAGTAAATAAAAATAAATCAGAGAAGGCAGCATTAGAAGAACAAAAACGACATAATAGAGAGTTAGAGAAAGTTGCTAGGGGTGAAGGAGTAGTAGATAATTTTATTAGTAAATTAAAATTAGTTGATGAAGGAAAACGAGTTCTTAAAAATATTCTCCACAATGTTGATGATTTAATTGAAATTAAAGAAACTAAAGATGGTTTTGGAATATATCTAAGTCCTAGTATGATTTGGTAATAACCTCAGGACCTTTGGTCCGTTCGGCTAAAGCCTCTGAACAAAGTTCTATTAGGTAAAACATTTATTTTATCTTTTAATTTTTTTTATCTTTTAAAATGAATTCTACAAATTCCGAAAATTTAATTAAATTAAAAATTTCTAATTTAGATTTATTAAATTATCTATTAAACAAAAATAAAAACTCAAATTGTCAGCATATTGGAGGTGACAAGAACAAAGTTCCATACCACTTCGGTGGTGATATACAAAAAACATTAGAAAACTTTCCTGGCTTTATTTGGAGTAAATATTCGAAAGAAAAACATCTTCCTGGTCATTCATATACTGGTCCAGGAACTCGATTAGATATAAGACTAGATGAGAATAATAATCCGAAACCAGGTGAAGAACCGATAAATAGAGTAGATGCCGCCGCTTACAGGCATGATTTAGCTTATCGAAATCATGATCTAAGTTCTCGACATGCAGCTGATAAGAAGATGATTCAAGAATTAGATAGTATTCAGAATCCTACATTTAGAGAAAAAATTGAAAGAATGTTTGTTCAGAAAGCTTTACAAGCTAAAATATTATTCGGCCAGAGTTTAAATGAAACGACAGCAAATGAAACGACAGCAAAGCTGTCTGAGAGCAACGCTCGAACCTACGCCTCCGAAATTCATAAAGAATACAGAAGGCCTAAATATTTATTGAAAGTAAAAGTATTTAATAAAGATGACATTTGGTGTGCTGATCTTATTCATATGCCGAATGAAAGGGACTACAAATACGCATTGACCGTTATAGATTTATATACACGATACGCTTGGGTAAAGCCTTTAAAAAATAAAAGTGGTCTATCAGTTAAATATGCGTTTGAAGAAATCTTTAAAGAAAGTAAGAGAAAGCCAAAAAAATTGTTTGTTGATAAAGGGTCGGAATTTTATAACCGAAACGTTCAGCCACTATTTGAAACTGTTTATTCAACTGAAAATGCAGGGAAGGCTGTAGTGATAGAAAGATTCAATCGGACGTTAAAAAATAAATTATTCAAGAAATTTACTGAGCAAAGAAATCAGAAATGGTTGAAGATATTACCAGGAATTGTAGAAGAGTACAATAATAAAGTTCATTCTGGTATTGAAGAAACTCCAAAGAATGCTTCTGACGACCCTGATTTGATACGAAAGAAAATATTCGAGAATAATAATTTGAATGAGAGTAATCCGAATTTGCAGAAACTTAAGCCGAAATTTAAAATTGGAGATAGAGTTAGAATATTTAAATATAAGAATAAATTTGAAAAAGGCTTTGTTGGCTATTGGACTAAAGAAATATTTGAAATTTGTAAAATAAATCAAACTTATCCGTTTACTTATGAAATTAAAGATTTAGATAATGAGGATATCAGAGGCCGTTTTTATCAAAATGAATTACAACGAACTGATTTTTAATTATCATTATCATTATTATTCAATTCTAACATAATATCTAGAAATGGTACTCCTTCCTGTAATTTAAATAAAACATAAAGACATAATTGACCACAATAAGTAGTTCCTGGTTTTTGAATTTGAAATGCATTATAAATACCATTGCCAAGTAATTTTTTGACTTCGTTTGTAGGTGGAAGTCCGTATGAGTCAAAATAATAATTCTCAGCCTCCGGGCGGTCGAAATAGTAATAATCTCGATTTTTATTAAAGATACCTGCAGACCAATGTATTCCTTTTTCATCTGACGTATGAAGATTTGTTATGAAATTTATAGTTATTGATGGAACTTTATTCCGGGAACTGAAGGTTCCTGTTGGCTTATTTTTTAGGAATTGTAATTCGTCTCTCATTAGAACATGAAAATTCTTTATTCCTAATTCATTTGCGATTTTCTTTAGGTCGAAATTTGTCGTAGTTTGCGTTCCATATAATTTAAAAAACTCCTTTATATTGCTCATTTTATAATTAAAAAAATTTCTTATACGGTCCCTCTAGATTTAAAAAACTGTTCTCAAATGATGACTTTCCTTACTACTTATTCGATTTTGAAATGATTATATTATAATTATTCTAATCTATATTGTTTTACATATTTCCATTTTCTTCATGAACTTCTCAAAATGAATTAGAAAAAACTGAGTTTTAGATGGTTCTTGAATCACTGCTTGCTTGCTTGCTTTTCAGATGTAGTTGTCCACAAAATCATTTGTCTTGAATGGCTTGCAATTGTGATGTCTCTCCATCTTGAGTTGGTGATGTCCCCGGTTGTAGATTTAAAACTATTTGACTTGTTTTCATTGTCTTATTATAATAATCCATCTCAAGTTGTTCATCAAAAGAACGCTTCATTCTCGCCGTTTCACGTTTCACAATATATTGATTTTGTAAAGTTCTTCGCTTACGTTTTAATGCAGCAGCGCCTTTAACTTCGTTTAAAATTAGCTGTGATATTTCACACGACGTCAAGAAATCATCAAAATCAATATCACTAATGTTTTCCAAACTTTTTTGTAGTTCCACAGTATTTATGAAATGATTCTTCTTTACAAATTCGTTGATCAGGCACACTTTTTTTGCGATTTGTCCTTTTGTCGTTTCAATACGATCACCCAAATGTTTACTCATCATGAATGATAGAAATGAATGAGATGAATTAAAATAAACTAACTATCTAATACTCCTTGAGAGAAGAACTTCATTCGTTAATGTGTTTCACTGTTTAAGTGATTGTTTAAAATTGCGATAACAACTATCTTGCATATCGGCGTTGCCCTTATGCGTTCTAAATTCATAATAAAAATTGCTTTTTTATTATCACCACACCCGCATGTGTTCTCAATTCACAAGAAGAATTGCTTTTTATTGCTGCCCGTATGTGTTTTAACCTATTCATGTGGAAACAGGAAACGCTAAATGAATTTTGCAAATCGATTTTCTAAAACTGAATTTGAAAACAGACTTTACAAATGGATTTTGAAAATAGATTTTGAAAACAGATTCTGAAAATAATTTACGTAGGGGTAAATTGAAATGTCAAAACTTTACGCACGCGTAAGTTGAAATGTCAAAAGTTTACCGATGGGTAAATTGAAATGACAAATGATTGCGCTGTTCAACATAATTTTAGGGGAAAGCTGTTACATGTTTCTCTCTCTTCAATCTCTGTCTCTCTTCAATTATCAGCCAGTGTACGGGTTCATTGAATAATTTTGAATTTATGAGTTACAATAATCTTCTAGTTCACACAATTAGTACTTTAAATAATGTTGAAAATACAATAACGAAGAATGTCTAAGTAATAATTGCGTCTTCTTAATTTATCATATTGCTCTAATCTTAATAATAATTGAGAACCATTTCACCTGTTTTTAATTGAGATAACGAAGGATATATTCTTGCGGTTTCATCCACTTTTGTTTCTTCCATTTTTAAAGAAATAGTTTTAGTCACATGATATATTTTAAAAACCTGAAAGATGGATAAAATTCATGAATTTGAAATTCTCAACTTTTATGATTTTTGGTGTCCTGGAACGGTCATGATTTAAGCGAGAAAATTGTAATTCTCAAATTTTGAGATTCTTAACTTTTATGATTTTCGGTGTCCTGGAACGGTCATGATTTTAAGGGTGAAAATTGTAATTCTCAAATTTTGAGATTTTGAAAAATTTGAAAATTGGGTATTTTTAAAAACGCTTCAATTTTCGCCCTTCGGCCTTCGGCCACGTGAAATTTGAAGTCTACCTAAATTTTTGAAATTTTTGAAATTTTGATTTTTTTGAAAAAACCCGCAAAAGTGTGACATCCGGCGCAAGCGAAGCGAAGCAAAGCGAAGCGTCGCGCCGGATGTCACACTATATACTACTGTCATATCCTATAGAAATGAATCGCTGTTTTTGGGTACAGTTAGTTAGTTCTTAGTAGCATTTTGAAATTTTCTGTCTGCTAGAGGTAGGATTTTTCAGATGGAGGATTGCCTTTGAAGAGCTAATTGATCCTTTTCTGCAAAAGCCTCCGAGTTTCTCCGATGCAGCACTAATGGCAGTGTCAATTTATTTATGCTAATGCAAGAAAGGATGGCCAACTGCAGTCATGCTCATAGCTATTTAGCTATTTCTTTCATTTTTATGTGATTATGTATATTGTTGGATCTCTGTGTTTGATATCTAAATAAAATTCAGCGTGTTCATTTTGACAAGTCTCATATCATGTAATTCTGTATCAGATCTTAATACTTGTGTGATTATGAGATTGTTTCAGTCCCCCTTTTATGATGAGAACATACACATTTGAACTTCAGAATTGTATTTTATCTCACAAAAAACACAGCTATCCGCTTCGTAAGTTTAACCGATTAAATCAGGAAGGGAGTTTTGAATTGCAGTCAGCTTGATTATCCCATGAAGTGCGACACAGGTGCGTCAATCTTGCGATTTTCTTTTCTGCAGTACCGCATTATTTCCATTCCCGATTATCTATCTTGGCCACAGCAACAATGCCGTAACACTAGTTATGGCGATACATATAATAGCTACTCTATTGATGTACACATCCCCCGCCATATTTTGAGCCAGAGAAACGGGGATGCGTACATTAGTAGCGCAGCTATTAATGTATCGTTATAACTATTGTCACGGCATTGTTGCTGTGGACCATATGCAGATAGATAATCGGGAATGGAACAAATGCGGTATTGCAGAAAAGCAAATCGCAAGGTTGACGCACCCGTGTCGGCACTTCATGGGTAGCACCTCATTTCGGAGTCGGCTCGGTGTGGAGCCGCTGCGTGCACGTTAAATGTATGCGCGCTGACGATGGGTATTTTGTGGCAACATTGGACAACTTTTGCTGGGCCAAAGTCGTTTACACGCCGGTGCATATGGGCTTACGTGGGATTAACTAGTCTAAAACGGCCATTTCCTGATGTTGGCCGGCACCTGCTACCATTCGGGTAGCCCACGGGGCCATTGGGCAAAACGGTATCTTCCCATGTTGGGGCCGACTTGGCTGTGCTACTTGGGAATAGTATTATTGGTTCTCCAACGTTATCAAAATGTTGACATTAGCTCAGGCCTTCCGGCCAAAATACAAATTTTTCTAGGCTTTTAGGTTTTCAAAAATCTCTCGAAATCTGCACGAGCGAGATCAAACAAAAATGGGAGACATTAATTTGGGACGGCAGAAAATGGGAAGCATCATCAGCAAAGCTATAGCGAAGGATGTAAGCCTAATACAATCCATGAAGACTGGAAACAAATGGAATAAGATGAAAAGCAAGTAGGCCTATACATGTAGTCTACCAACTACGTTCAACTAGAATACTGCAGGTACTAGTACTGTCCCAAATCGGAATTCCCAGCTAACACACATGCAAATACAAATCTATTTGATGCACCACATTATCCCGAAGAACGATTCTTCAGATGCCCTCACCGATATGCCCTCAATCACAGTCTATTAATCAGGACTTTTGACTTTGATGCTCAGAGAAATTGATGAGCCAGTCGCTGCAGTGTCGATTTTATCCTTCTAGATGAATTTTGATAACTATGAAGCAATGGGAAAAATTCTCCTAACAAATTATACTTTGGTGTAAATAACGAATCCTTTTTAAGAGATGAAAGAATAAATAGAGACGGGCGGATGATACCGCAGCACATGAAAAAAGTACATGCATAGGCTATACCCTCATTCAGGCTAAAATTCAAACCGCAAGCCATATTCTTTATTATAACAATGATATGAGACAAATCATTGCTCAAAATGATGTATCTTTCAATACGACCGAATTTCAATTTCGACCGAAAGTTTGAATGCTTTATTGTCTTAGAGTATGATAATAAAGCACTCTATTTGATTTAAAGCATATTTACCATTTGAAAGCAGTCACCGGTGAGGAAAATAAAGTTCAGCTATCCTAGATCCACATTTGTCTCAAGTTAGATGATGTACATCTGCGATTTATGGCAACTCTAATTTCACAGTCCTAGATATATTTCAAGCATTGCACCATTTCTATTCAATATTATTCTCCTGTTGTCTGCTTTTGGATTTGTAATAAAATTATGTGCTACTCTGAGAGGTAGGCATATACACTAATTTGCGCTATGCTTTCGACACCAAAATGCAGCTTCAAAATCTGTTTCACGGCAGGCCTTTGTGAAATGGAGAAGATTCTTTTCAAGAACTCATACCTAAAATGCTGCCTCGTTCCTATGCCGCTATCTAGTTAACTGCTTCTTGACAAGCATCCTTCCTTTCGGTCCATATTTCTCTACAACCAAGTTTGTGTACATATGCATCAGGCTAATTGTATTGCCTAAATCGATGAATTAATTTATAGATTATTTGCTGGTGTTAACGATGACTTTACTGTGTTTTGTAAGCTCACTGCTATATAGCCGTTTTTCATTTGAAGCAAAATATAAAATTATAGTAGAACTTTGTATGAAATTATTTTCTTGTCCATTCCTGCAAATGCGAATATACATGTACCTATTTAACACTATGCACAAGGCTTATATTCGTAGCAGTAGGATGTTGCCAATTTTATGTTGCACTTAACCCATTTTCGCCCAATGTTCCCATTGGGAACATTTGCTTCAAAACGTAATTAAAATTTTCACTTAGCTTTTATACTGGAATTTTCTTCCTGTACAACTTGTTCAACTTGCTTGAAAACGATTACAAGCATCTACGAACATATTCAGGTCTGTTAAGGTAGATAAAATAACCAATTTTCACTTCTGCATTTTTCAAGTTAGATAGCAGCTATCAAAGAACCCGAATTTTTATTGAATTACTGTTGATAGACAGTTATTTTTTCTTGGCTTGATATTGTCAGTCACTCAATTAAAATTGTAGACATCTAACTTGCATTTCAGTTGAAACCCGTAATATCTACACGAAGAAATTATTTTGATGTTCCCAAAGGGAACATTGGGCATTACCATTATTTTTGGATGTCAGATTCGAACCTTTCTAACATTTGAAGCAGACGTTCCATTGACCTTTTCTATGATTATGTTACAATTTAGAGCACAAGTAACGTTTTACTTTTCATAAATTGTCAACATAATTAAATTTATTCTGCTGACAAAAATAAGATAGCGCTTATATGTCTTGATTTGATCTCATTTAATCTTGACCTAATTTGCGTCCTTTGAAGACTATTGGACTATGAGTCATTGAATGATTAGAAACTCGTCTATCTATGGCTGTGCAGCTTTTGAAAACAACTTATTTGTACTGGATATCAGACAATTCACATACATTGAAAGAATCACCTTCGATAAATTTGTACTGATTATAGACATTTCAGGATTCAAATTTCCAGTAGAGCTAGCAGGCTTCACATTCACCTTTCTTTGTATTTGAGCTGTCATATTTCCCGCGTCGTGATTTTGTTATTGTGTTTCGTGGCACCATAATGACAAGACGTAAATTTATGAAGCTAGACGACGCTGTTCAAGCCATTCTCGAACAAAGCGACGATGAATATGACACTATTGTGGCCTTACCTCCAGAAGTTAATGGTAATGGTGATGCTACTGACGAAGAAGTTGAGGCTGAAGAAGATCAATTACCAAAAGACGTGTCATCAACTCTGGAAATTGCAAGGTCATCAGAATCTCGTCGCATAAAGTCAACAAAATCCGAATATCGAAAGAAATATTGGCCGAAAAGAAATTGGAAGAATGGTGACAGTGAACTGCAGGATATTTCGCTAGGTGTCCCGATACCTCATCTTTCCAACCAATATCCTGTATTATCCAACAAAAGTGCCATCGAAATTTACAAATTATTCTTCGACTCAGAAGTGGAAAAGCTATTTATTGAAAACACGAACATTTATGCCAGAGAAGTGAAAAACTTTCATTCTTTTGAGCTAACACCGACAAAGCTGTGGAGTTTTTTGACGATCATAACGATATCTGCATACAACCAACGACCACAGTCACGTCTGTACTGGAGTAAAGATGACGATGTGAACTGTCCTCTTATTTCCCAGCTGATGTCTCGCAACGAATTTGAGCAAGTAAAGTCTTTTCTTCATGTTGTGGATAACAATGATCTTTGTTTGGCTGATAGGTGGGCCAAACTACGACCTCTGATTGATCTTGTCAATGAGAAACTGAAACAGTTCGGTATAAACTCTAAATATCTTTCCATCGACGAGCAGATCGTTCCTTATTTTGGTCACCATAGATGCAAAATGTATCATAAAGAGAAACCCATACGTTTTGGATTTCAAAACTGGGTGTTGGCGGCGGATGATGGCACTCCAATACATTTTTCCGTATGGCGGAAAAGGTGACAATACTTCCGATGTTCCCCTTGGAACTCATGTTGTCAGAAATTGTGCGCAACATATTCCCGACCCAGAGGACCATGTTCTACTATTTGACAACTTGTTCTGTTCGCTTCCTCTGTTAGAAGAAATGAAACGTGAGTCCAGAAAAGCAATCGGAACTTTGCGAAATAATCGCATCCAAAATTGTCCGCTTCCGAGTGTAAAAGAAACAGAAAAGAAAGAGCGTGGAAATTACGTGGCATATTCAACTAAAGATCTGTGTGTTGTGCGATACAATGATAATCGAGCGGTAACGATTGCAAGTAATTATGCGAAGTGCATGCCATTATTGCAAACATACCGACGAGTGAAAGGACAAGCTGAGAAAATTGTTGTGGATCAACCGTCCATGATTGATACATACAATCGCCACATGGGCGGTGTCGATTTGCTGGATGGGTATTTGTCTAATCTTCGACCTTGTATTGGAGGCAAGAAATGGTATTGGGCTCCATTGATTGATTGCATTCGCATGTTACAAGTAGCGGCGTTCAAAACATACGTGGCACTAGGTCATCCTATCAGTCAGCTTGATTTCATGAGAATGATTGTTAATGAAGCTGTAAAAAAGTTGCCGCTGAACGCCCCAAATAGGCCTGGAAAACGAAGAATGAGTCCAATTTTACCTAGAGCTAGGAATATAAATGAGCACATACCAGGTCCTGCTTTCAAACAAGGTCGATGCATTATTTGCAGAAAAAATACGCGAAAGCAATGTCAATCATGCCAAGTGTTGCTACATGAAAATGTCATGTGTTTTGGACAATACAATCACCGATAAAAGAAAATAAATACTGCATTTAGTGGAATTAATTTTGCTTTGCCGATTTTCATTTGTGAAGTTTGTAAGGAACTTAACTGCGTTTAGCATTGAAATTGGGTCAATAAAGTATTTCTAATTTCTACATTTATACATAATCTACATGCATGAAAATTTAAACCAGAATCAGAATTGTAAATAATAAACTTAATGATAGTGTATATGCCCAATGTTCCCATTGGGAACAGCATCGTATATCTATGTTACTTAAACAAAAGTGGAAAGTACACGCCATAGTTCGACTTCTATGCACTATTGGGTGAATATATCTTGATAGCAAAAGAAATCCATGACAGAAAAATTTTGGGCGTAAATGGGTTAAATTCCAATGAACAAACAGGCGAAACATGCCCATACACGCTTTCCAAAAGTTATATGTAATTGAAGCGACTGCAAAAACGTGAATTGTGGTAAATGCCATTATAGAAATGACACTATTTTATAGCATGCAGCTACTTTGCTTTGGGGCTGGAAATGGACTTTCAATTAAGATGTTGTTGAAATTTTGTTTCATAGGCATTAGAATGATGAGGTGGACCGGGGCAAGCTGTTAACAAAGTGACCTTGTAGAGAAGAATGTCGAATAAAAGCACCTTAATTGACAGAGATTGATTTATTTGAAGAATCCCTTAGCTTTGTTAAAGTATAGGCCTTAATATTCAATTCATAGCACTATTTGTAAACTGCAGATAGAATCTATGTTTTTCGTAGTGAGTAGTTCGGCATTTTTTTTACTTTTTTGCTCACGTTATTACTGTATGCGTATCAATTCATCATCTCAAACTAAAGGGTCATTTTCACAGTTTTTTGCTTGAGGTTCATGTGTGCTCTTAAGATTGCAGGTTTGTCAATTTTTCATGATTTCTATTGATTTTAGCTGTAAAGAATTTTGCTATTGGAATGCTATTGTGCAAAATTCGCAAGCGTGACGCGGCAAAATTCTTTCCCTGAGGAAGCGTTTTTTCAAGGTGATAAATAAGTGGTGATTGGATTCACGCACGAGTCGGCACTGAGAATTAGGCCTAGCTTTAAATGTCACAAGTAGCCAATTCTAGCCCCTTTCCGCCGCATTTTCACGAGAGGTCATGACCTGCTCCATTCATCGGAGCACACGCCCACGCATCAGAGCACGGGTAGCGAAGAAGACAGGAAACGGAGCACACGCCCACGCATCAGAGCACGCATCGGCGCACTTGGGGGTAGAGCACGGAGCACCAATCGGAGCACGGGGCGCCGAGCACGTGTGATGAGTCACCGCAGGGTATATAAGGAAAGACGCTGTCAGAGAAAATCATTCTCATCATATGTCGACAACATTAACGTTACGCCCTCTAGCTGCGACACGTCATCCCAAGGAGGAGATATCCTATACACCTTATTCATCGAAAGACTTTATTGTGGAACGAGACTGTAATACACTGTATATTATTCCGACAAAGGAGAAGAGTGTGTCGTTAGAGAAGATTATTGCAGAGCTTCGTATTCAGTTGTTGAATGTAATACTGTATGGACCACGCTTCTTGTTTGATATTCGAACATCTGCAAAGTTCCCCAAAGGTGCACTGGACGTGTCCTATCGCTATTTGAACATTGGTGACGATTGGGACGTGGAAGAACTGATTGATTCATTGCAGAAGAAGTTACGTTCTCAACTGGAGTGTCGTTATTTTGGAGGAATCTTGTGTATGCAGATTGACATTGGGTTTGGTTCATTGTTTACGTAAGATATATTATCTGAACCACGATATAATGGAGCCACCAACAAAGAAGAGGCGAACCACAGTCCGTCCTCGCCCTCAACCCTATTATGAGTGCGAGTTTTGCAATAAACGCTTCCGACTGTTTTCACAATGCATCCGTCATGGACGCAAGGAGATAGGGAAGGAGTATTGCGATCGTTGTGGAAAATGGTGGACTACCGATCATCAGTGCTCACTGGATAGGGGTTATTGGGGCGACAAGGAGAGTGAGTTCACCTGCCTGCTTTGCAAACAAGACTATAATATGGAAGCTTACCATAAACACCCATGTGTGGGTCGGTGCAGGTACTGTGATGAGAAGATACAGGAGGAGGAGAATGAATGGAATGAACATTTATGTCCCTATTTGAGCATGTATATGCCCACTGAACCCTTGGACCCGAATCGCCCAGTGGAGCCGGAGAGTACGAATTCATATCCGTACGACTTGTCAAAAGTGAAGTTGGCACGCTGTCCCTGGTGTCATAACATGTACCAAGCATTCTTTTTATGGGAACATGTTTGCAAAAAACATAAGGAGGTGTGTGGAAGGAAACCGGCGTGGAGCAAGACGAATGAGGCATGCGACAACTTTGTCTATATGTGTGTCTGTGGTGAGATGCTGCACCGTGACGTGGAGGAAGAGAAGGTCCGTCAATTTGTCTCGCTGCATAAGGAGCATATGGGCAAGAAAATATGGAAAAATCAGCGCGAAAAGTTGAAACGGATATATGAGAGTCAACCGAATCCACCCAAGGAAGTGAATAGTGTCCCCCAAGCCTCGCTTCGACCAGAGAATAGAAATCGGGACCCACGCAAATATTCATTTGACTTTAGTAAGAAACGAGGGAGACCTCTGAAACCCATTGTTTTGAAGAACCAATTGAATTGGTTCACGTATAATGTAGATTTGGATGATGAATAAATGTAGTGATCATTCTCCTATTGTTGTGACTAAGTTATGATTGGGAAGCGTAAACATTAATCATGACACGTCGTAAACGACGCCAGAGAGGAGGAACTGTAAGACATGTGAAACGGTATATAAAATCTCAAATGCATCGTAGAGGACATGAAGCTTTTCAGAGACATAAAGGCGAATTGATTCGACGTCATTTGGGCAATACGTTGTTGCCAGCAGCGTGGCGACCACGTTATAAATCCAATAATCAAATGATAAAGGAAGAATGGCAACGGTTGAAACGCGATCTAAATAGGAACAAGTTGGGAAAGTTAAAGATGTTAGGGAAACTATTAATGAAGAACTAAGTAGGGACATCTAGCCTATCACGGTAATCATGCAACGTGGAGGTATTTATCGCGGACGTCGTCGTCGTCAGAAAGGGGGAATTTACCGTGGTAGCCGAAGACAAAAAGGTGGAATCTACCGCGGGAGTCGTAAACAAAGAGGAGGTATCCTCCCATTTTTACTCCCCCTCGTCCCTGCACTTATTGCCGCAGGGAAAGCTGCAGCGTTGGGAGCAGCGGTGCAGCCGGTACCGCAGGCGTAAGTGCTTTAGCGAATAAAATATCAGGAGGAGGAAAACGTCGAAGGAGACGTCATCATCGCTAAACCAATCATGTTGTACACCATCCTAGGGACGGGTATATAAGTCGAGACACACAAGACGAGATTCATTTCACGATGCGTCGGATTCAGCATTTGGGCGAGCTCATGCAAGGTTCTTATTCCATTACATTTGATCATCCTAAAGTACAACAATGGTGGGTGGAGCAGAAGAAGCCGGTACGCAATTTCATCGTATTTGATACGGAAGGAGATCCCATGCAGGAAGTCGCTGCCATTTGGTGTTATTATACGCCCAGAGACGATAAACCGACCGGATATGTGACCATTACATCGCGCTTCCATGACTTTATCAAACATGAGACATCGGGGTGTGATGTTTTTGCGACTCATTTTATTCACGGTCTCAACCCACGTGTGATTGGAAAATGTGGTGCAGAAGAGAGTGTGATTATTCACCGTTTAAATGGCTGGGTCCATGAAATGACACGCGAGTATGGAGACGCGGAACTGATTGTAGGGAATGGATTATCGGAGATGGAAAGAGCTTGGTTGAAAAGCATAAAACTCTTGGTAAAAGTGACCATGGATAGTATTTCTCTCCCCGAATGGTCTCAACGCATTGACTCTCATTGGAATATATTCACCTCATGTATGCGGGATAGTGAAGTGTATAGACTTGGTTACAAGGAACATATGCGTCGCGGATGCAACTGGATGAATCATTCCCAGTATGAAGGGAAAGAAGCGTACCGTCGAGCCCTGTTACATTTACGCCGAGGGAAAGCACTCACAGAAACGCAAGCTGCCAAAGTACAGTATGGGTACCACTGTGCGCTGTCAGATGTGGTTGAGATTCTCCTTCATTATTGCTTTGAACTACACTATCGACTTTATGTGCATACTGTATTTAAATTATTATTCCTGTGAAGCTGCATGGGCCTGGACCAAGGTTGATCACATCACTGTGATGCATGAATCAACCACGGTGGACAATGGACAACTCCACAAGTCTTATATTGTTCATTATTGTAACTTCAGTGATTATGCCGAACATCGTACCTTGTGCAAGAATAATGCATGTTGTGAAATAACTCAAGAAAGTGCATCTCTATAATAAAATGTTATTCCAATGACCTGTTATTTTTGATAATCATTGACTTGGGAATGATAGCACTGTCAATTTTATGAACAATTTCCAATCTTAAAATTCAATCATTGATTTTAACTTCTATTCTATCATGATATGTCCTATAACCCAGTTCACCCTTGAATAAAATAGTCAAACCTTACCATGTATGTTTATTGAGAAGAAAACAAGATAGAAAGAATGATTACATTTAAAAAACCCAGTCACTGACTTCACTTATAAAGTCCACACTATCCAAGTTGGCGATGGCTTCGTTGATGTTGTCAAACTCTGTTCGACGGTTCAAATAATCACTAAGGTTCGTCAATGGTTCGCGAAAGGGACGGCGGGTGGATAGAAGATCGAGATCAGGATAGTCATCGATGCTAGGAGGAATATTCTCCTGCTCATCGTAAAGAAAGTCAAGTTCCCAATTCTCGCCGATCAGACTTGACGATCCGGGATCGGTGACGGAGGGTGACGGTGGCAACACATAAGGTCCATCGAGGGCAGGTGGCGTCGGCGGGAGGGAATACGGTCCGTCCAGATCGGGAATGGAGCCCCAGTGAGAGGGTAGATCCGTTGGAAAATCATCTTCTTCTGGGGTCGGTGGTGGAGTGTCTGGGATCACAATCGCCTCTTCTAACGCGTTCCGAACCCTTTATCCGGTGAGATCGACCATCCTCTTGTATGTTCACGAGTGTTATGAAGGTGGAACATTTTCGACTTGGCTTTATAGTGTTGCAATTGTCCCATCCCCTGCTCCGAGCATTAGACGTGCCCCATTCCATGCTGGGAGCACAGAACAGAGCATTGGGTGTACCCCATTCTATATCGGAGCACCTATCGATTGGAAAACTAGGTAAAAATGGAGAAACGATCAAGACACATACATGATGGAAGACTTTCACGTGTACACCTATCCAAATCAGCTCATTATCTACCCGAAAACGACATGTCAACCGCACGCGATGTTGGAGAAAGTGATTCCCTATGTGAAGGAGAAGATCAAAGTGAAGCCTGAATGTGAACTCTCCATGGACACATTCATGATTTATGAATACAAAAGAAATGGTTCTCCACCATTGATGGGTGCCAGTGAACGGTATTATGAAAGTGACGTCGAAGAAATGGATGACTATTTAGCCTCACTAAAGAACGTATGGGACTATGAATTTATGGACAGTGATAACAAAGGGATTCTTGGTGTCTATTGTATAACGTTTAATTTTGAATATTTCTCTGTTGGATGGACATCAGAAGAAGAAGAATATGTAAGCGACGCAGACTAAGTATGAATCATGTTGCTTTTCCATATTATAAGCATTCTGCTATTGGGGTTGATAGATTTGGAAAAACATGCTACTGGTACTCCTTTTTCTTCTGAGAGAGATTGTACGCATACTCACCGCGATGAGTGACTATTTAAGTTATGGATCGTCACGCTCTCTCAAATAAGATCATGTTACTCCTACCCTATTATCGAAAAAGACGACATCGCCCTATTCGGACAAGACATCTTCGAAAAAGACGATCGCGTGGAAGATGGACATCACGCCCACAGACAGTTCGACCACTCCTTCGCACCAAGCGCGGATGAAGATCCTTATTGATTTTTGGTTCGATGAACGCATCCGAGGCAATGATATCCCCACATTAGAAGAGTTTACCGACACGTCCACCGTCTATTTGAATCAATTGGTACTGAATGACCGCTGTTCCATCGTGGGACGTGTGTATTTACTCATGGCTATTTTTGAGGATGACGTTTTGTATGAGGACACACTATGGAAGTTTATGAATGAAAAACATTTGACCTATGTACAAGAGCTGTATCATAAACGTGTGATTTCAGCAGCAAGTCTTATTTATATCAAAGAGACATTGAATCGTATCTGTGCTCATTTCAGTATTTTGTTTCAATGGCCAACAAATGTATTTAAGCATGCACAGGAACACACAACAAAAATCAACCATGAAGGGAGGAGCGCGTGAAAGTGAAGAGACCCTGACGTTGCGAAAATTGAGAATAACCCTATGTCCTATCTGTAAATGCCCTTATCAAAAAGATCGTCTGAGAAGGCATATTTTTAATTCACACCATCTAAAATATAAAACAAAAGAAGAGATAAAAGCAAGTGAAGAGTTCATCTATGCATGTCTATGCGGGGAAACCCTCGATGGAACGGTGGATAGGAAGACAGCTCAACAATTTGCGCGTCAACATACCCATATTTTAAACGAGCGAATGGAGGGAGAAAATGTGAGCAAACTCAAGTATATTATTCAACAGCATGTTCCGAGACCCTCTTTGAAGGTGTCCTCTACGTTGACAGGACAAGATCGTCAATTATCACCTGCCTCACGTCGTGCAATCCCCTTGCGACCCCCTCAACCTATGAATACAGATTTGGATGCAGACGATAGTCTAGAAGCACTCATTCAACCTTCTCCAGCGTATCATCCCGCCTTAGCAACACCTGATCCGTCTCACGCTATGCTACAAGCTGTCGTGAAAAGTATGGTTGACGATCGAGCCAGAGTGGATGCTCCCCCGGATCCCACCCATACGGTCCATCAAATACAAGAAGAATGGAATCGATTGCCGCCCGATGTGTTAGCCATGGCTGCGAATGAGATTGATATGAGTCCTCTATCGTTAGAGAATATTCAACCTACACTAAGTCATGTGACATTTGATAACTACCCAGGTCCGGTCAATGATCACAACAGTTATGTCCAAGCCATGTCGAACACAGTGGGAAATCCAGAGGTTGATCAACAAGAATCAAGAGGAGTGGGAACCCCTCAACAACAACACTCGGTGGGGGTAGGAACCCCTCAACAACAACACTCAGTGGGGGTAGGAACCTCTCAACAACCCATGGACGCACACCCCGTGGAGGAAAGAATGTTTTACCCAGTCAATTCACCTGTCATTGACAACTCCCACGAGTACATTATTCAACTGAACAATTTGAAAAACAGCGCCATTGTTCAACTGTTGAACGATTCTATTCGTCTCCATGAACGTCATTTAAATGCTCGCAAACGCATCTTGCACGTGTTGGAAGAGGCATTTAATCAACACATTCATGAACCTAATCGTACAGATGGCAATGGAGACTATTTGGATGAGACATTGGAAAGCATGCGTGACTTGCTGACTCAAAAGGAAGAGTTTATTGCCCACTTAACCAACCAAAATGCAGACGTCCACGCACGCTACATGAATTTGGTGAACGCCATGTAAACTAAGTTATGTGGGATAGAGGATGATAGACAAGAATGACGTGTCAGTGTGAATCATGTTCAAGTCGACGTCAGGACTTTACCAATGTACTGAAATCCCTAAGTTCAGGGATAGGATGCTCGAAAAAGAAAATTAACCGTCATGTCGATCAATTGCCTGAGGAATATGTCAAGGATATGCAAGCACTCATGAGCAAAATGCGAGAGAATCCAGGGAAATTATCACCTTTACAGCACGAGTTTATTCAATCTTACAAAGGAATTCTCCGCAAATTTGTGAAACCACCCCCTCAAACTCGCAAATACTTGGGCCAAAAACGGAAATTTAACAAGAAACAAATCCCCTTCGCACAAGCCTATGCCATGGCATATCACGATAATCCAGCAGCTTTCAAACAAGCCTTACATGCATCGATCGGCTCCAAACACTAAGTAAACCATACCCACGTCATCAACACTATCATCATGGACACTGTTCAATCCATAGCGAACACACTTTCAACAGCCAACGGAGGAGATTTAAAATGTTCACTCATTGGTTCATTCAAAGAAACCCTATCACAATTCTTTACACTCGTCATATTCATTTTGGTTACCCTCTTATCTGGTCGAAAAATGATGAAAGATATCAAAAAACGTAAAGAGAGTGGAAAACCCTTACTCGATGTGGAAGTCGTCAATTATGATGTGTCCAAAACGCCTATACTCAACCCCACCAAACCGCACAATGAAATTCCCATGAAATCGAACAATTTACCGAAGAGTGTGAATAAGACACGTTCACACAGTAAAATTCCTATGAAATCAAACGATATACCGAAGATTTAAAGGATGATTTTCCCATGACATCGTTAAAAATACTACGGATTTGATGTGTCATTTTCCCATGATATCAATCGATTCACTGTGACTTTGAAGAACACACTCTGTTACAAATCCTCGTAAAATCAGGTGATTTATCGAGAATTCTGAGGTACTTTTCCACACCAAATCGACCGATGTTATCGTAAAATGACTCAGCAAATTCCCATGAAATCAAGCGATATCTCGTGAATTTGACCTACAAAAAGGGACAAGCCCCGTACACCACCAAAAATGAATGATTCATCGTGAATTTCACGGAGCACCAATCAGAGCACTTCTATGCGTGGGCGTCAACCAATGAGAAGAAATTTTCCCACGCTCAACTCTATATAAACTGAGCCATTTCAATCATTTTCATTCAGTCATGGGTAAACGTACGAACAGGTTGGAAGCTCCTCTCGCGAAGAAGGCGAAAGTCACGTATTCGTCAGATGCACCGACATCGAAGCCAGTCTTTGTTGAAGCGAGGGAGCCCTATTTCCATACGAATGGGAAAGCCGACAAGAACTACCTTACAAAGGCACATCCACAGTTGGAGCCTCTGCCCATCACACGGCTGGTATTGGGCAAGAAATGGGGTAACACTGGATATTATCCCATTCGCGGAGAGAATGCGATGATGGATGCGATGGATTGGCAATCACGACGAGACATTTCAAAACTCGTGTTTGCCATGGGATTTTATGGATGGCGTGCACAAACGTACAATGACGCTGGGTACGGTTCCGATCAACTCTCCTCCCTCTTCACCATTTCTCAAGCCGTCTCACGCGATCTGGAGATGTTGGAAGATGCGATACAATCCCTCTACAAACAAGTCCAACCCGAATCTACCTACAACCTCACCTCCTGTCTCGGTTATGTACACAAGAAATCGGCCTATGACAGTGTCTTTATGAAGCTGAAGCAGGACACACCCATCTTCCTGATGAAGGAGAATGGAAAGAACAAGAAGGTTAGTTTGGCCACTCTTGGACATCTTCTTTCCAATCTCAAGGCGAATACCTTCCTTCAAGCAAATACCATCTTCCGCGTCACAGGCATATACTGTAATCCACAGACAAAGACTCTGAAACTGTGTTTTACTGTGGATCAAATCCAAGTCCGTATCAAACAGGTGGAGGAAGGTCAGAGCACAGCGGTGGAGGAAAAGAAGAAGAAGAAGAAGACAAAGCTAACACTCGATATAAAGAAGGCATCCATTCCCTCCAGTGGTTTATTTAATCTGATACACATGGTGCAACCTAAACGGGATATTGATTGGGAGGAACTCAATCACTTTATAGAGGATCTCGATCATCTCTCCCAATCAGAGGACAGCACTGTACTTATGAAAGAAAAGGAGGATGAGATGACAAGCATGCTTTCTCAAAGGTGGAGTGCTCAACCTACGGAGGAGGAGGATTGGAAGAGGATGCGGACGGATTATTCCAAGGCGCAAGCACTCGGCGTGTACATTCGCATCCGGGAAGAGTCACACGCGCTGCATATCTTTGACGGTGATCAAATACAAGCCGAGAAATGGATCAATCGATTCCTCGAAATGTTCAAGGATATGGTGGAACATAAGCAGGAGAGTCAGTGGTATGTGTCATCCTCATGGTACAAAGCAGGACAGTGTGTCAATGAGAAGTGGTCTGTGTTGAACTATATTGAACATTATTTCATTGTGCGTACTGCCTACGAAATCCATCGTCGCGCCTTTCCCAACATGTTGAAGGAAGCATTTGCACGGCACAATATGAATCCTCTTACCCATGACATGGAAAGGACATTGATGAGTGAAATGGTGACTGCTCTTGAAAACTCACTCTTTAAAACATGTACACGTGGACGTTTTATTCCACCTCTTCTTTATTCTGGAAATGATTCTATGTTCTGGAAACAATTTTAAGTTATGTTTAATACATGATGCATGGAATATATGTCTGACTTTTATGATTTGACAAGATGGATTTCCGTTTAGAGAATGACTCATCCATGATTGTCTCGGGTCCTAGTAAATCGGGAAAGTCCACGTTTGTGGCGAATATGATCCAGAACCGTCATACTTTATTTAAAAAACCCATTCGTAAAGTCTGGTGGTATTATGGGATAGAAAGTCCATTTCATAAAGAGTTACAAGATGTGATCTTGAAAATGGGTGTGCCTACCCAAGATGTTTTTGATCAATTGCAAGAAAATGATTTAATTATTCTCGATGATTTACAACAGGAATCTCAAAACAATGAAACTGTGACGGGATTATTTTTAAGAGGATCTCATCATAAACGGTTTTTCGCAGTGCAAATCACACAGTATTTGTATGGTGATAAAGAACAACGTATGCGTAATGGCAATGTCCATTATTTGGTCGCGTTCAATAATCCGAGAAATCAACAACAATTGGCTCAATTCATGGGGCAAATGCTCCCGAAAGGCAATATGAGCGTCGTACATGATATATTAACGACATTGGTTCAAAAGTATGGGAATTATGCCTACCTCTTTATTGATTTCACTACAAATTGTCCGTTTGAGTACCGATTTCGCACCAACTTATTTAATCCACCTATGATTGTGTTTAAGTTAAGCAAAAGACCCAATAAAACGAAAATGGACTTTAGTGAATTAGTGGTGGTTCCCAAATCTGACATGAATGAACACACCGGTGGCGGACAGCAAATGGGCGGCGGTGGTGACAGTACCCAACTGATGTCGACCATGTTACAACGTCAAGCGGAAGATCAGAGGGTGAGAACCATGATGATGACTCCTCAACAAGCCCATCTTGATCGTATTGCACGAGATATTGTGCGTCACCGTCCTACCGCCAATGATATCGCTGCATGGAACGCCCGGTTGTATTTGTTCGATAAATTTCGTCGCCAATTTTTCAATTTGGACAATGATCATGGGAAGCGATTGGAAAAACCTCTGCTCACGCACACCGCAAAACCTCCGCTCACGCACGTCACAAAACCTCCGCTCACGCACGTTGCAGATCCACCCGTCCTCAAGCGATCGAAAGGGAAAGTCGTCAAACCTTCTGTTGTCACCTCTCCCAAGACGAAGCGATCTCCCTTGAAATCGTCCATCAATACTCGTTTAAGTAAAAAAGGAGTTCTTGAATTGGGATCCTATGGCTCACCATTCAGGTAATGGCAACGGCAGCCGCGCCAATTGCCTCCTCATTCTTATCGCGTATCTTTGGACGTTGTTGCGGCCAAGGCAACGCAGACGACAGCGCAGAGACACAGTACACCATCACGGCGAGCTTTAATTGTTGTTCCAACGGGAATACCGCCTATCTTCAACCCCCACGTCAATACCAAGCAGATTGTGTTGATGGAGGAGGTGTTGCACAAGATTTATTACAATCCCAAACATCCCGCTGGCTACGGAAGCGTCAATGCACTTGCTGCTGCTTCACATTATTCAAAAACAAAAGTCAAACAATGGTTAATGCGTCAACCGACCTACACCCTTCACAAATCTCGATTGCATCGTATTAAGCCTTTGCACCCGTATCGTGTACGCGGTCCGCAAATTCAATTTCAAGCGGATATTGTCGATTATCAAAAGTATGCACAGTATAATCGTGGCTACAAGTATATTCTCATGGTGATGGACATCTTTACACGCAAAGCCTGGGCATTCCCTCTCAAGACCAAGAGTGCCAAAGAAGTGTCGGGGGTTTTAGAAGCCATTTTCGCAACCATTCCCACCCCGCAACGACTACAAACGGATCAGGGTCGTGAATTTTATAACCGACCGGTAAAAGACGTCTTGGACAAGCACGCTATTGAATTGTTTTCCATCTACAGTCCCTATAAATGTGCTCATGTCGAACGATTGAACCGTACGGTCAAGAATAAATTGGAACGTATCTTTACAGCCACCAATGACAAGAATTGGGTGGATTATATCGCAGATGTCATGTATGCATACAATCACAGCACCCATTCATCCACAGGTTTCACCCCGATGGATGTGAATGCCTCCAATGCCGAGGAAGTGAAACGAAACAATGCGAAACGTCTCCGACAAAACTATAAAAAGGATGCAGTCCCGAGGAATTCTATCCCTGTGGGAGCACGGGTACGTATTTCACGTGATAAAGGAACGTTTGGACGAGGGTATGAAGCGAATTGGTCGACGGAAGAGTTCATTGTCTCCAACATTCTCAAGAACCCCCATGGTACCAAAATGTACAAGATCAAAGACTTGAGTGGAGAAGAGATCAAAGGATCCTTTTATGCTCAGGAATTACAAGTGATTCATCGGGAGGAAGAAGTCTATCAAGTGGACAAAGTTCTCAAGACCCGACGTCGGAATGGACGACCAGAATATTTTGTGCACTGGCAAGGTTATCCGGCCTCGATGAACTCATGGGTGACAGACTTAGAACCTCTAGGTAATGTACGCCGCTATTGATTTTGTAATCATGCAGGAACTGCATGAGGAACAACATGTGTACTTGTTGAGCAATACTCAACCCCATTTGTATGACAATAAAGCCAATCATTTCTTTACACGACTGGAAAATCCACTTTTTATTCCTAAAGGAGAAACATGGGAAGTAGGTTTGAAAGAGTTTGGGTATGTGAATAATGTGGATACGATTCCCGAAGATTGTTGTATTACCGAGGGGAAAATGGTGGATACGAAAGATTTGAAGGCCTATTTGCCTTATTATACGATGGAAGGGACCAATGTGGTCCGTCGTCACACCATTTTTGAATCCGATGAGGAAGTGAAACGAGTCCCCATGATCACAGCGTTGGAATTATATACACGCCGCACCATTTCCAGCATGATGACTGTCACGACACATCCATCCTACTTGTATTATGGAGGCAATGGCATAGAGGAAGCAGATGTCTATGTGATTGACATTGCCCCATTTTCCCTGTTTCAAATCAAGGAATTCTCCGCCTTTCATTACGTCCTTGTGTTTTCCCCTCATTTGGCGGCCTCACTCTTATTGGACAAATGCGTCTATCATTTATCGTTGAAGGATGTCGTTCGGATCCATACACGACTCTCCATTCATCGAAAGGAATGTGACGTAAAGAAATATCCCGCCCATGACTATTGGTTCAGTGTGATTCCCTTACACCGCTGCCATTTTGCCAAACATGGGATTGAAAGGTTGATGGGAAATGAAATCTCAGTGCTCAATTTATTCAAACAATTAGAATGGTTTGGTGTGGGGAAATTAGTGTTTCATTCGTCCAGCAGGTTGTCCTTTCATGTAAATCATGCTTCCAATTATACATTGTCTGCGATGGATTATGGAATCCTCTCCGAATTGCAGAAAATAGCCACTGTTACCATGGCACCTCCAGTGACCTATCAGGATATACAACCCCTGAGTGATGATACGACACGTGCTGTGTGGATGAGGACCGATACCTTTGTGAGTTCTCTCAAACGCAATGCAAAGGCACCTCCTATTCCCAGAGGGCATATAGGCCTGTTTCATAATCTTCGCACCCTTCTTCCTAAACTGAGAGCGTTGATGAAAGCCGTGAGAATGTACCAACACACCTTTTTCCGAATGCAACATTTGGCCTCTAAAAAATGGATTGCTTTACCAACACGCACCACGAAAAATCAATTTATTTTCCCAGTGGAGTTCCTCAATCCACTCACCCCAAAAGAACGTGAAAAGAAGTATCCACATCCCAAGAAAAAACATGTGTCATGGTTCAGAAACCGTATTGATCAATTGTATGACAAGATTGATACACACTTACACAAAATCGATCCTACCCTCCATATAGCCGACGCTCCTGATTTAGTCACCACCCGTTTCTTGCCTACCTATATCAACACACTGAATGAAAAGTACCGCAACATGATGCGACACCTACGTCAACACAAGATGGAAGGTGTTTTAGTCTCTAAACGATTCGGAGCCAAGAAGCGATTGTTTGATTCTGTCTTATTGAAAAATGTTCAACAATCGATTCAAAAGGAACAAGGTACAAAACGGCCCATCATTCATCATCATTTAGTTCATTCCCATCCTAAAGATGGGAAAGAAAATGTATTGGCCAGTGGTGCGGATATGCAGCATGAAACGGGGCAACATGCCCTTCCCTTCACCCCTACGGAAAAGTATCATATCTACAACACGTATAATGTATTTGCCTATCATAGTTTGGTGGATTTGATGGAGCTGTATGGGACTATTCTCCATGATTTTGAAGTGAAACAGGAACGGTTTGCAACGTTAAGAAGGAGGGTGAAAGCATTCAAACCCACTGCAGGAACTGATAATCTTGACGAGATCGTTCGTGAACGAGATAGGGTGAATGCAGAAGTGACTGTGTTGACATCGGATCTTTGTCAACTCATCAAGGGGAACAAACTGTTATTTTATGTGTCTAGACCTGAATCGTTTTATTACAAGAATTTAGAGAGTGATAAGACATGGAGATCTATCGTCCCCACAGGTTATTATTCGTTGGAAACCTATTTGAATACCATCTTCCCCACCCCCATGACATGGACCATTACATCCATGTCCTATCATTATGAGCTGACCATCGATTGCACGGACGATATGGAAATCAAGATGGACCCACACTCTAAAGCCTTTGAGATTTTCAAAGCAGAACAAGTGACTACCTACGTGTGGGAAGAATGGATCTTGGAAATCCCCCTCAGCACGATTCATGTTCCCTCCTTTATCCTTCAGAAACAAACCATGGAATTGGACACTCTCTTTGAAAAGAAGAGTGTGCCCTATGCATTGAGTGGGACCCATGTCTTGCTTCGAAACGGAAAACCGACACAACAGTATAAGACCGAGGATAAGAAGCATCCCAATATTCTCAACATCAAACATGGCGACTCTTTTGAGATTTTTCATACCCTATCTCATCTCCCTAGTCCATTACGATTCAATTTACCCACGAAATATTATACCCTCCAATCCTTTGTGCAAGCTTTCAATCAAGCCATCCCCCTACCTGATATGGTGTGGGTGACGTATACCACAGTGGGCGTCTTTCACGTGCTTCACTTTAAAATCGCGGAAGGGTATGGGTTGAAAATCAATCCCCCACAACTCTGGCAACACATGTTGAATCATAGTCATGAATATGGTATGTTCACCTATCATGAACAAACCTGTATACACTCGGAAACGCCGGAACATTGTTCTGCAAGTTACCGTCGCTATCAATAACGTCCAAAACATGTCACCCATGGGATGACATTACACATCTATGGTTTACCGGAATATACCTTTGATTATGCCAAAGGATGGAACCACACCCTCGACACCCTCTTCCCATGGAAAGGGAAGGAATTGGATCGCTTGTTTCAGAAATCCTATTTCCCTTATGCTTACGAATCGAAAGAGCTGTTGGCCAATACGTGTTTACAATCCTACTTGTTTGGAGATAGACTCTCTGATAAGACATTGTATTCACCCGCTGTCGCGTATCAAGATGGATCCACCCTGAAAGTCTGCAAAGATAGATTGACTTCCTTTATTGGATGGTTCAGTGAGGATATGCAACAGCTCATGACGACCATGATGGAACGCTGGCAAGAAAACATGTTTTATCTAGTGGATGGTATGGTGTTGGGAGTGGATGTGGGAAAACAAGATATTCAATCGGTGATGGTGAATACACATCCCACACCTCGCCCTTTTCTTCATCTCTATAGCAAGACCATGAAACCGTTGCACATCTATGACCACATGATTCGGCAAGGTTACATCAACCCCACCCTGGACATTTCTACCTCGTTTCATCGTGTCCGCATTCCCAAAGGGAGTTATACTTTGGAAGGACTCTTTTCTAAACTCCAAGTGAATTTACAGGCGTGGACGGATGTACCCCTCTCTCTCTCGAAAGATCATTATTTGACGGTGAAAACCGCGGAACATGCCTTTATTGATTTTGGAGAAGCGTTGAGTTATCGTATAGGTCTACCCCAATCCTATTATGGACCCAATACACAGATGACAACACTCTCTCCCCTCAGCATGACTCCCAATTCCTTCAACATTATCGTCTATTGTAATATTGTGGCGGAAAGTATTGTGGGAGGACAACGTGAACAAATCTTGAAAATTCACCCCATTGAAGAGAAACAACGTTTGGGGGAAATGGTGTCGTATGAAGTGTCCAATATTGATTATTACCCCATTTTTACATCCGCTATTGATGAGATTGAAATTCAGTTGCGTGGTGATGATGGCGAATTTATTCCGATTCATGAAGGACGATCCTATTTCAAACTCCATCTCCGCCGTAAGGAGACTAGGTAATTATGGACAGAGTGACACTCAACCATGCATGAGGAAACGATTCACTTGTTGAGTAATGCTCAGCCCAATTTGTTTCCTGAAAATAGAGCCAATCATTTCAAAAATCGCTTGGTTCCTTCCATCCCCATAGTCCATGGGGATCAATGGGAAGCCGGTATCTCCGTCGTCAATTTCATCAATACCCTTCAGACAATACCCGTGGATGTCAGCTTTAGTGTGGGGACATTGAAGGATCATCCTGAGACGATTTCGACCGTCTTTACATCTTCTATCCTTCCTGTCAAAACGGATTCACCGCGAGGAGAGCAAGGCAAACAAGGCAAACAGGGTGAACAAGGCAAACAAGACAAACAAGATAAACAAGACAAGCAAGGCAATCAAGGCAAACAGGGAGAACAAGGCATGTTTACACGCTTCAACATTCCACGCGGTATTTATTCGGAGAAGACGTTGATGCAGTGTTTGAATCAGAATCGACAGCATGGACACAATTTCCACTTTTCTATCACTACATTGGCGCCTCATGTTCATGTTGTCTCAGTGGTCGTACCCCCACACTACAGTATGAAACTCCATCCTTTGCTCAAAGACATTTTTGGGTTTAAAACAGACTTACTCACTTCCTCACAGCAAGCGACTGCCCCTTTGAATTTGAATGCCTTCACCTACAATATTCTCCTGTATTGTAATATTGTAGGCTATCATTATGTAGGAGGTATGAAAACAAACTGTATGTGTGTGATTCCCTACACGGGGAAAGATTATGGAGATAGTATTCATCATGAATTCCAGAATGTCACCTATCTCCCTGTGAAAAGTCAACAGGTGCAAGATATTGAAATCAAACTCATGTCGGATGACGGTCATCCCATCCCTATGACAGACGGACGGTCCTATGTAAAAATGCATCTTCGACGTCGCGCAATTAAGTAATTGTCTGTTCCCAAGCACATCAAGACACGATGACGCATCTCTTTTTAATCCGTCACCGACCACATTCCTCTGGACGATTGTTTGGAAGAGGTTCATTTATGCAACGTGGTGGATGGAATAAAGTGATTGGACAGAAAACACGCATGATTAGACCTCGTGTCACTGGTGTCAAGAAACCATCCATCCGTCTGCCCAAATCACTCAAAGAGAGTGTTCCCAGAAAACCCTCTCGAAAACCCTCTCGAAAACCCTCTCGAAAAGCATCACGAAAACCTTCGCAAAAGGGACTTGTACATACGGTACAGAAAACGTTGGGAAAATCGTTACGTACGACAGAGTTTCTCAATGCTGCGAAACAAGCTGTCACGGATGCTGTCAGCTCTACCGCACAAGAAGGAGTTCACCATCTCAAAAAGGGTGTGAAAGCACTCGCCAAACGCACTTTACAGACTGCTCCCGAACGTGTTGTAGAAGCTATTCAAAATAAAGTGAGTCGGAAACGCGTCTTCACGGATGAAGAAGGAGATCGGGTGGAAGCACCTGCTCCTAAACGTCGCCGTGGTCATGTGGCCATTGCCCATCATACGAAATGGGGAAAAGGAAGTTTGATGGGGCGTTATCGCGGAGGTGCTAAACAACGCATGCTCTTTTAAGAACTAAGCAATCTTAGGACATCCGTTCCATCAAGCATGGCGGAAACCCCTGCCTTATTGGATGCGCGTTACGATGTATTCCAGAGTGATAAAGTCGATGTCTCGAGTACTTCTCAGCATACGAGCGTTCTGACGCCAGTCAATGGATTGGAAAATCCCGGTACCATTCAATTCACGGTCCCTCGACTAGCCATTCATTGGATGGATGTATGCAATGCCTATTTTCGCGTGGAAGTACAACTCATGAAACATGATTCGGCTAAAGGAGCAGACGTGCCATGTGAGTTGTCAGACAAGGCAATTATTATCAACAATACGGCCCACTCCCTCTTTTCCGACATTACTATCCGCTTGAATGAACGCACCATTGAAGGAGGCAATGACTTGTATTATTTGAGAGCTTACCTTAGCAATCTTTTACAATATACCAATGATGTGAAGAATACAAACATGGTCACACAAGGATTTACTGTTCCTCAAGTGATGTATGACACGGAGTATGATGCAGCGAGTAAGACGATAAAGACTAAGGCGGTAGAGTTTACAGATAAAGAGAATGCACTCAATCAAGCCATTCTCAAACAATGGTCAGACCACAAATTTAAACGTACCTTTGACTTTCCCCTGAAATGTAATTTGTTCCAACAAGTGATTGCTCTGCCCCCAGGCATGCAACTGGATCTCATTTTCACCTTGAATAAACCGGAATATGCCATTTATGATATGGCACATGCTGCAGGGACGACCTCTACAAAGTACAAGTTCAAAATCACCTCTTTCCAATTGTATATGCCCATGCTCACACCGAATGCAGAACTGCAATTGAAAACTGTGAATCGACGCAAGACAGAAGCCATTTATTATCGCTACAATGGCATGACCGTCCAACGACAAACGATTGAAAGTGGAGTACAAAAGAAGACGTTTTCCAATGTGGCTGCTCTATTGAGTCCTAAACTCATCTTTTTCGCGGTTGTTCCCAGTAACTCTTGGTTTGATCCAGGAAGTCGTAAACTCTATTTTGAAAGGCATGGACTCTCTCAAGTCACCATGACCACCAATGGAGCCATCATGACAGGAGGCACCATCAATTGCAAAGATGACGTGATTGCCTACAGTCAATTCAATCGTGCGATTCAA
Organism: Prostheceraeus crozeri; assembly: GCA_907163375.1. NCBI lineage: Eukaryota > Metazoa > Platyhelminthes > Polycladida > Euryleptidae > Prostheceraeus > Prostheceraeus crozeri. Next base: position 92,164 of record CAJQUW010002133.1, on the reverse strand, counting down.
GTCTATAACACGAATGAATCATGTGGTATTGATTTGGAGAGTTTTACCAAATACTGTTACTTTATCGCCTTTGACTGTACCTTGGATAAACAAATCGATAGTGTTCAACCCACCAATACACGTCAATATGGACTGGAGTTGCAATTTGAGAATACGACCCGGCAAAATATGGATTTATTAATGTTTGTCATTCATGACGAACAATTCTCCGTCACACCGGAGAATGCTGTCATCTCCAGTGCCTATATCCCTCCCGCTATTTAAGTGTTGGCGCGCATGGACATCCTCATAAGTCATGGTGAAGGAGCCCGAGAATCACGTTCCTCCTATCGCTTGGACATCTCTTTATCAACACCGTCTCATTAAAGCTCAGCGTTGGCTGAATGGGAGACTGGTTAAGCAACACGGAAATCGAAGGAATCATGCAGGGTATGAATCAATTACAAGAGAAACATTTACTCAATGCCTGCATGTGCGAAGATGATTTTCTCTGTGCTATTCAGTGTAGTTGTCAAACGTTTGCTCATCGCCTCCTCCAATCTTCTTACGTTCCCTTCCAAGGTGTGTTTCCTGCTGATCTACTTCCTGCTCATTCCCCGGAATCAAAGACACTTATTGTCAATAGTGATCGCTCTCATCAACCTGGCAAGCATTGGTTGGCCTTTTATCAAAATGCGGATCAACGCGTGTGCGAATTCTTTGACTCTTATGGACTCACTCCATCTCACTATCCGCATGTGACCGAATGGTTATCGACAACACCTTATCCTCTAAACTATCGTCGCCCTCTGCGTATACAAGGCCCTAAAGCCTATTGTGGTGCTTACTGTATTTACTTTTTAAACCAACGCCCTTTTAACACGTCTATGGAAAAAACACTGACCTTCTTTCGAACATTGGATGCTTACGAGAAAGATCAAGAACTCATTCAAACCTACTTGTCCTTCAATGATAAAATTGTCTATTCCTATTTGTATTCTACATTATCCCATGTTTTGAAGTCAATAAAGAAATGAATCATGTCAATGATTGTATTTTTATTTCAGACAGAGGGTAATACTACAAGGTTTTGTACAAGGTACAGTCACTTGTGATAGTACACTATACACTGTACACAGAGTTTTTCCATACATCATGCACGATAGACAGTCACTGTTGAAGCAATGTCTTGATCACAAAGGGGACAAGATAACGTTTCCAAGGCATTATAACATGTAGAACGCATAACACTATGAGAACATGGTAAAAAGAGAAGGGACCGTTCCTGTTTAAAACATTTAACACAGTTGCGTTCACATAATAATTGAAATGTCTCTTCTTCTAATTTCTTTCTAAAGTCACTTTTATGGGAAGAGTTATCTAACACATCCGTTGCAAATCTCACTGTTTTCACTCCAGATCGCGCCAATGTCATTGTATTGCAGTGTAGCAGGGAGTCATCCTCTATCCACCTACGCTCCAAATGGTGATTCATAGCGTGCTCATCAAGATCCATGAGTCGATCCACTAATTCACCAGCAGTGATCGTTTCATTGAGATGTGTTACCGTTTCTATCGCTTTGAATGAATATCCCAGGTCTCTTGCGACAACCCACGACGTTGGGATACTAGTTGCTGTCCGATTCATTGAGGGACTCTCCTTCGAATAGGGATTTGAGAATGTCTTCCACCAACGATTCCGCTTCTGCAATCGATAAAACACCCGTCACAATCACACTTCCGTTGGAAAAGAAGGAACAATGCAAATTACCTTTGCGTATTAACGTTCCGGGAAACAGCTCGCGCTCGTTGGAAATCACTGATGACGATGGTAACTGTTGAATGGTTTGCATGCGGTCTTTTGTATAGTTCCATTGACATTGAACGGTGCAGGATTTTGTGATTGGGTCGCTCACGTCCAATCCGTAGGGGGCGAGTAATTCACGCATCTCTTTACAAATACGATCGTAGGTTTCCAGAGAGTGGTTGCCCAAAATTTGGATACACCCCCGTGGAAAAATCTGTACAGCAACCGAAGAGTTCCATTTCCAATAGACTCGACAAGGGCGTGATGCTCGGTAGGTGGCCAGAGGGAGTTGCGGTAACAATGTCTGCAGTGGTATTGCGGAGGATGCTCTGAGCTCCACCATGCGGTTGCAGATCCTTGACATTTTTGAGAGCGGGGTGTAGATACCCTTCTTCATATAGGCGATGGTTACCGTAGGGAAGGCTCTGATTGGGTAAATACCAACACCGCTTGTCCTCCCAGATACTTAAGGCCTTCTTCACTTGCGTCACCGTTCTCATCACGTGGTGTTGGGATTGGAGGAGGGTTTGTGACACTGTGGTAACTGAATGTTTTTCAAATGCGTCCACATAATTCTGATGTTTCACTTGTCGCTTCTTTGCTTGACACACTCCTTTCATGCGACAGTCGTGGATTTCTTCCTCATTGCCTTTGAGGACAATGTAAGAGTACATCTTGGCACTCAAACATACAAACTCCTTCACCCTATCCCCCACACACTCGTCCTTGAAACATCCCAAACGATTTGCATTCTCGGTACGTCTCTCTGGATGACTCACGGGGTAATTTGAGGTATCGAGAACACCTTTCGCCTCCGTATCAATAAAATTGGGGATGTTGTCAAACGAACGCAGCACTTCTTCGCGTGTATACCGGCTGCGGACTTTGAGGAAGAAGGAGTCTGTGTCCCCACCAATGAGTTCCACTGAGGTGCACGTCTTGTTGGCTTTCCACTGGTCAAACAGCTTGTACATAATAATCTTGCTGTTGTCCAGGATGCATTGCCCGATATAAATGGGTTTGTTCAAGTCTACCTTGGTCTTGCGCACATTCACCACCACGGCTTTGTCGCTGATGTTGAAGAAGGATTGGCAATAGGGATGACATGTCCATTTGCTAAATGGATTCGGTGATCGAACAAAATAGTGCTTCTCATATTTCCGCACATTCTCCATCGTCTTGCCGTACAGTGCGTTCACCATCAACTTGTGGAGATTGCGGCGCATTTTTGTGGTTGCCTTGGCGCGTTCTTGCGTATGGTATTGAACATAGGGGCGAATATACGGTTCTTGGTTGAAGGAGATCCCGTAATGAACCTTGGTGATATGTAAGCCCTTCTTCACATAATACTTGAGAGCGGCGATATGTACTACATACTCTTTGCGATTTTCGTGCGTCATCATTAACTTGTTGGCTGAGTGAAAGGGTCGGTTCCCGTCCAACTCTTGCCATAGTTCATGCATATAGGGAGACATGTCCTCCCATTTCGCCGTCCCGCGGTAAGGAGCCAGTGGTAAATTTTCCGTGGCATCTTGGACGTGTGGGGGATATTCCAAATCGACGCACAGTACATGACCCGTGGTGCCATTGACATTGTATCGTCTCACCCATTCGTCGTTGATGTCCACCAAGACCTCCGGTCGTACCGAGGCAAAACAATCCTTCGGCAAAGGTCCTATCATGGCCGCACCGTATAAATTGTTCGCATCGATATAAAACAGGTGAGTACCTTCTTCTGCTTGCGCGCGGTGCTGATTCACAAATGTCATCCCTCCACGAATCCCTGCTTCAAACACGCGGTACATATCCACGTCATGCAATTTCTCCAACTTGACCTGTGTCTTTTTAAAGAAAAATGAATAGGTCAAGCCAGGTGTGCCGAAATAGTGGATGGGGTCCAATCCAGACACGTCGCGTATTTCATTTCGAAAGTGTTCGAAGATGTCTGCGAGCAAGGCTACATCCACTGTCAAATAATAGTGGATATAATCTTCAAACGTGCTGCACCCCGTCTCTGTCCACGCCTTTTGTGCCACAGCATACTCATCCTCTTCCAACTCCTTCTCACTCAAATCATTATAAAATGCTTCCTTCGGAGGCAATTGAGTCTCGTGGATACGATCCCAGCAGTCAAAATATGTATAGGGAAAATATCTTTTCCGAATAGATGTGTGATCGCAATTCGGATAGACGTTGCTCAATATGTGATTTGAGTGAGGAAAGTCAATGATGGTCGTTGACAAATTGTTTAGAGAGTCTTTCAAAAACTGACATGAATCGATGAATCGGATTTTATATAGGGTATTGGATGGCATGGGAAGAACGATGGTCACTCCCAACGTCTTGTCTCCTGACACATAAAGGGGCTCGATCTTATACTTGTGATCCAACTTGGTAAACCCTTGTACAATCACCTGGTGACTGTCATATCCCTTCCAATTGTGAAACAAGATGTTTAATGTGTTCCGGGATTGACGTCGTCGTAGGTTACATGCATTGCACAGGGTTTGCAGATATTTGCCCGTGATATGATCGTGGTCTCGCACCTTGGTCGTAGGCCCATTCTTTTCACCTTGCTTCTGGGGTTTTACATCACATCCACACATGTTACATTGAGCTGTCTGTTCATAGTCCCGCAGATCATCCTCCGTCAGCGTCATGTTACGGTTTGTCGCTTTCATGTGATCAAACATCGACCAGACCACCTGTCTGATGTGTGTAATAAAGGCAGGAATGCACTCGTTCACCTTATGGATCACCACCGATTCTTTCTTGTCCAGCGCCGGATGCCACACCACATAGGATCCCACATACGCTTCCGTATGCTTCTTGGACACGGAATCAATCATACTCTCAACGTCCGCATACATCACAGCGAGGGGTTGAGTGGTTTTCGCGTGGTCGATAAATTCGTGCGGTTTCGTATCTTCCGGGGTTGATTCCATCTGAAAAAATCCTCCATCGCATTTGGCTTGATGTTCCACACGTTCTTTGTGCGCCATATCCTTTGTCTTTCCATACTTCATCCCCTTCTCGTAGAAAATAAATCGTAAGCTACATAACTCGCATGTTTCATATCGTTTCACTTGCGTTTGGCTCATGTTCCGATACCACATGCGAGCACATTTCTGAAAATCCGTCACGGGAAGAAAATGTCCAGACTGATCCTCCATATCGTACCGTGTCACCATCACCAGATGAACGATGCGTGTGTTCTCCTTCACAGCTTGACGGACCGGGTATAATTGGCCCACAAATCCTTTACTGTCATGTACGTGGATACGAAGAATGACATTGTTCTTCTTTTCGAACTCTTCAATATCCCGTGTATTCATCAACCCCTCTGACGTCATCATGGAAAAGTCTAGATGATAATATTGGTTCAAATTCAACTTGCGCACTGCAGGAAGCTCATTCAGATACGTGTTATAGGATGTCTTGGCGCGGGAATCAGCACGTCGAGGAATGCGATTGTCTTGGTAGGCCAGTGCATAGAGGACACTGTCTTGAAAACAATGCGATGTATACGTGTTGCGCCGAAACACACATATACCTTTGCAGAGCTTGATATCTCGGTGAATAGGAATCGGTGCGCCCATGCGAAAATTAGGGAAGGAACTTGTTTGAACTAGTAACTCCAACACTTCCTTCACCGCAAATCCTGATCCGTCTTCTCGATAGTCTTCAATAAATTCTTCAAACTTTGACACCATGTCACGGAACCATGTATCAAACTTACGTGCTTGGACACCTTCGTGAATGTATGAGGGTGTGGTGATGTCTCTCACTTCCTCTTCGCCCGTCGACATATCCATCTTGGCAAACCTGAGTCTCATACTCACAAACACTTTCACATCCTCGTGGGGGTGTTGTTGCACAATGACACGATACAAGTCCGCATACATTGAATTTAAATATACCTTCCATTCATTCGTGGCTTGATGAGGGGTAAATCGATAATTATATCCGCGACCGTCCATGATCCGTTCTTCTTCCACAGCTGCACCACCCTCTTGCATGAACTCAAACAGGTAGGGACACAAATGTTCATCCCATCCTTCCGCTTCAGCATTCACCGCTGTATCGCAGTAGCGACACAATCCCACACACGCATGCTTATGGTACGCCTCTACGTCGAAACTTCCGTCGCAATCCAAACACAGCAAGTCATTGTCATCACCATAATTAAACGCGCGGCAATCGTGCTCGTCTCCATACCATTTACAGCATGTCCAACAATAGTTGCGACCCGTCTCCGCTGCTCCATGAGCAATACAGTCTTGAAAGCGAGAGAAGGACTGACAGCAGAATTCACACGTGTACTGCATGGTTAGAATGAGAATGAATTTCTCTGACAGCGTCTTTCCTTATATACCCTGCGGTCACTCATCACACGTGCTCGGCGCCGCGTGCTCCGATTGGTGCTCCGTGCTCTACCCCCAAGTGCGCCGATGCGTGCTCTGATGCGTGGGCGTGTGCTCCGTTTCCTGTCTTCTTCGCTACCCGTGTTCTGATGCGTGGGCGTGTGCTCCGATGAATGGAGCAGGTCATGACCTCTCGTGCAAATGCTGCGGAAAGGGGCTAGAATTGGCTACTGTCACACTTGTGATTACAGAACATTTAAGAAATGACATGAGACTTGGCAGTTTTACTACCCGTTTGTTTATTTTCTGCACCCAGAAACTATACAAATATTTTTGTATTTTGTAGACCATTGAATATTGATACTTTGCAAACTTCTGCCAAATTATGGTTACATTATTGTGTAAATGGCTATCATTTGATCAAGATGAATAATTCTATGATTTGTATGGAAACTTGCCCTGAGCATCTTGACGCAGATTCATTTTCTGTTTTTACTGCCTTTGTGCAAAATTTCTGGATGTCGCTAAGTGACGACTAAAAATTGCTGAAAGTTATTAGCCAAATCTGTCTAGTGCTCTATCATCAGTGTCTAACATATATTATATAATGTATTGTACATGATAGACCTATTTTTAATGAAATCTGCGATTTAGTTTTAGGAAATGTGGGGTATGGGTCAAAATTCACTCCCTCGAAACGGAATCAGAGTTCTGCAAAACTTGTTTTCTAGCCTGTACTTACTCGTTGAGTTCATCCTTTGAGTAATTTCATTCACCTTCTTGGTCAACAATTCTACTTTTTCTTCCAATCGGGATATCGTTGTCTGGATTTGACCAAATGGTTTGATTTGGTTTTCTATCGCCTTCACATCAACTTCCCTCAACTTTGGAAAGGCTGCAACCATTTTTTCAGTCAGCTGAATATTATCACGCGTTTCTTTGAGGTAATCTCGTTCATTCGCCTCCACTACAAAGGCAATCAACAAGTAAATGCAGGATAATCGGTATATCGTCCTCATTTCGATGTCGTTGATCGAATGCGAAGCGACATTGCGTTGCTGTAATTCAACACTTATTATACCACGCACCGGAAATTCAATCCTGAGAATGCGACTTCATCGTATTACGCATTGTAGCAGAGCTATATCCCATTGAAAATATTCTAATTTTGTCAACATCACCTGTGTAGAGTGGACGAGCTGTCTAATTGTGTGAGTATTGGCAATGTTGTCTGTTGCCTATTGATAAGATAAATCGGGTTCTCCGCAATTCCTTGAATGACGTAATCAAAAGTTGTACTTAAGTTGGAATAATCGAAACGAATTATGAAATCATTCTTGGACATGTCGTCAAAAAATGACACTTGAATCCTCACTGTTTCAACTTTCTTTTAACTTTTTTAACTTCAGTGGCAAAATACATTGATGGTTATAAAACGAAATTAATTGAGGAAACAAAAACCACAAACAGAAGGCACTCGGCAGTGAACAGATACTATTTATAATGGGAGGGATCGTGTGGGGAGCGCTTTAACCACCTTTGAGTTTCCATGATATCTTGCTAAATCTTGCTGAATATGTAGTTTGTCACCTAGCATCAGTAAAACGGCAATTCTTAAGTTGTGATTCCAGTCGTCGTGCAATTCAAATATCACAAAATTCCATTTTTTATGTAGATCCATGCACTTCCGAGCTTGGCACACTCAATAACGTAGTGATCCGACATTAATTTAAAAAAATTCAAACTCTGTTTGTTGATGGCAATTTCAAGTGCTCGGTCAGACACCGATCCAGCTAGATAGTGTTAGATCTTCTGAAGAATCAAAGCGTGTTGTACCTAATATAAATTCTGTGAGTATCATTTTGTGATCAGGACAGTTTACTTGCTTATCAGCAACAATAACATCGGTTGTCATGAAGTTTTCATTGTCTTTAAGAGGAATTTGGTGAAGCTACCGTTTGCGAGAAATTACGAATTCAGATTCGAAGAATTCAGATCATTGCGCACAAGTTTTCCCCATCATGATAATCCGATAATAATTTGAGAGTAGCAGGCGCACCAAAATTAGTTTACTTGATGATTTACCCATCGTCTTCTCATCAGCATTCCTTACTGCATAGTGCATGGGGCCTCTTACGATTAAAAGGGCCCTTGGGGTCGTTCGCGGGTAGGAGAGCGAGCATATCGTGTAATAAATGGCAGGTGCTTAGAGAACTTGACAATGACTTTTGCAGTTAGCCATCCATAACTGAGGAATTCCCTCACATAGACTTGAAGGTGGAGGGAAGATTAGTGAGCGATTCATTGATTTCATTGAACACATCCCATTTCCTCCTCATGCTCCATCCGTATGGTTTATGTTTGACAACGCAAATGCGCACGAAGAGCTGGAGAAGCAAGATTGCCACCAAATGTGTCTCACATTGCCAAACTCAATACAGGCCACTTTCAAACATCATCGAAAATTGCTTCAGTCAATGGAAGGCATCGATAAAATGACAACTGGCTGCAGTTCGTCAACAGACTTTGACAATCAATCATGCGGAACGGATTGCCATGCTTATTCAAATACAGTATATTTCATATTATTGCTAACACCTTTGACTTTCCTATTATTTTTTCATTCTAAGTGGTTTTTGTTGCCAATGATGGTCAATAGTAATTATGATGCATTGCTTCTAGATATAATAAATAAAAGCATAATTTCATCCACGGAAGGTATATTTCATAAGAAATTTTGACAGAACGATTCAAAACTTAGTGTGTCCACCTCTTGCCTGGATCACAGCTTTCATCCGGTCAGGCATAGATGCGATCAGCTTCTAACAAGTCTCTGAAATTGAGCAGTCTCGATGCCACAGTTTGATTACCTGATGTATTAATTCTTTCTTACTTGAGATATCGAACTCTGAAAGTCTCCGCTTGATGATCCCCATAGCGTCTCGATGGGATTTAGATCGGGCGAATTCCCTGGCCACCTCAGAACGGGGATGTTGGATTGACGGAGGAATTCCTTGCAAATCTTGGCGGAGTGACAGGGAGCACTATCATGTATAAATGTCCCATCTCCATTGGGGAGCCATTCCATCATTTGAGGAACGACCCGTGATCGAAGAACATGCAAGTACTTCTCCTTGTTCATCATGCCCTCACAAACATGAAGCCGACCTGCGCCCTGAGCGGACATGATACCCCATACCATGACCTTTTCTGGGTGTTTGACACGCTGTTGAACCGGTCGTGGATGGTTTGGAGAATGCCAAACTTGCAGAGAATGAGATCGTTGACAGTGAAACATCGACTGGTCGGAGAATCCAACCTGAAATGAAGAAATTAAATTATAAGAATTGCGATAATTTCCAGCCGATTTTTGTGGTAGGCCTATTGCCCTAAATGTTTAGATGAACTGACTCAATCATTAAATGAACGGCACCTTATCGCACACATGGAGCCTATCTGTACATTTTCAAGTATAAGATATTGATTGCTTACCTTTTTCCAGTCTTCTGCAGTCCAGTGTGAGTGAGATCGAGCGAACTCAAGTCTTTCAGCACGCATGTTTCTCGTCAGCAACGGGACTCTCCTGGGTTTCACTGACTTGCAATTCCGTCTCTTCAGTGTGCGCCAAACGGTAGTTTTGCTAACGTCAGGACCAACGTCACGCAGAGCCGTCTGCAACTTAGAGCATGTCGATTTCCTGTTCTTATTCAGTTAACGCAGTAGAAAGCGTTCGTTAGTGGCGGTCAGTTTTCTTTTTCTCCCACATCATCCTTTTCTTTTATTCCGGTTCATGGCTGAAGAGTCTTCTCGGGATATCTTTGATACGGAATAATTGCTCACACCAGTTATTCTAGCAATTTGGCGTTGGGAATAAGTTGAATACCTGCATAATGCTTTGACTTCGGCTACCTCCTCGGCAGCAAGATCTTTGCCACGCACCACATGCACCATCGTATGCAAAACTGATAAAATCTGTTATTGTCAGCTTTAAAGTCAACTTCAATCAATCTGACCCAAGAAATCGGACATAAGCTGACTCATCCTGCAATACTTTGTCATGCGAATTTTCAAGGCAAGGATATCTGCCTGGAGCAAACAGAGTCAGAGAACAGGTTCCCGATCGATTCAGTTTGAAAAGTGCAGATTTCGCATAATTTAATAGATGGCATGCATGACCTTCATTAACCTCATCAAAAAATGTTGCTCTGTCTTCTTACTCCGCAAAATTGCCATAGATAAGCCTTACATATGCCTGTTATTTGATGTTATGACATATCAAACCTAAACTATTTTAATAATTGACTAATCAAATGAGGAAGTGTAATTTAGTAAGAAATCTGTTTCCGCAGTAACTGTTGCTGATGTAACAGATTATTTTATCCATCTTTTTCGTTACTTACCGAGATGTTTGATGTTTCATGACATCTTCTTGCGAAGTTGTTTAACGAGGATAAAATTCCTTTATGTTCGAATATAGAAGTTTCAGATCTGAAAATGCATTACTTTTGCTGGTATATGACAGAAGGTCATCCAAATTGGACAGTTGAATTTCACAGATTCTATCCATTAATCAAATTAGATTTGAAACATATAAAATGTATTTATCATTAATTCATCAATAAACCGTTTTCTCGGAAATACCAGTCAGTGAAAAAATACAACTTAATTCAGCCTTAGTATCAAGATTCCGATCAGTTCTCTTTTCACTTACAATTTGAAATAAAATAACTGATGAAAGCGCAAGGTTTTTCTAAAATTATCTTAGAAAACACTAACTAGATTATGTAACTACAATTGCATTTCATTTGGAAATTTTGAGGTAGATTATTTGATGCTCTCAAATTGATTTCTACATGGCAACATTTGTTGAATCTTGCCGCATTAGGTTACACTAAATATCTACATGTATATATTTGAATGGGCTTGTCACATTTGGTTGCTCTAGATCACTTCTTATAGATCAAATTTCTACATTTGATCGGTCAATTGATTTAAGGCTATATCAGTATATGTAATTGCAATTAAATTAAATATGATGACTGACCAATCATCTAATGAATGCGAAATCAATTAATTGTTGATTAATTATCTGGTGTTCACTGCTTTATTTAATTATCGCTTACAAAATAAGTTTTGTGCATTGATTAAAGCAATCATATGATAATTTTGTTGAAGGCAGCTTGAGGCAATTGAGTGGAGTTGAAATACTAAATTGCTCCTATGATTTATTATGCAATTATATTTGAATATGAATTATAGAGATAGAAATTGATGCATTTTGAGATGTATAATGTATGAACGATTTTTGAAGGTATTTTAATATTGTGTACATAGCAATCAACACAGAATTATAGAAAAACAGCGATTGATCAAATGAAAGAGTGGCTACTTGAACAAATCATTTGTATGTTGGCGAATTCATCCATCACATTTTCTTATGTATGTATAGCGATCGCTCTTCCGATCGCGCATTCTTGCGGGATAACAGAATTCTTACGAATTTCTTGCGGCAATTTAGCTGATAATAATTATCTCTTGCAATCACAACTTGCAAAATGATAGACATTAACAAGACATCTGTGACCAAGATAATAAAGGCACATCTGGTAGACAAGGACAATGTTAAAGAGATCAGTCAAAAAAGTAGAGCCGATCATGAAAAAGGACCACCCATTTTATGTCGAGCTTAAATCAATTCCAATGCTTTCCAATCGTGCCACACAACAACATGTCACGCATCATTCGAGAGCTAATTGCATTCTCAGCCTCAAAATGAGCTAAAATAGACTTGTACACGCTATCGCATTGCTCAAAGTATGAAAATCGCTGAATTTACAAACCACAATTTTTCAATAAGAAATCATGTGAGTATGATAAGGAATCCGGCACGGGGAGAACAACCACTTTCTGAGTGTTCTTTTGATATCTGCACTGGTCATCAAAATCTGTAATGGTGACCTGGTGAAAAATTAGTGATATCTTGAAGTCATCACAATCTCATGACTCTTTTGTCTGAAAATGCTAAATTCTCACTTTTTTCATCAAAAATGTTCATACGTGGTAACTTCAGAATCTTTGCGCTGAAAGGAATATGAATATGTAAGTCAAATTCAAATAACTTCAATAGTTCCTTTTCAAACTTCTTCAGCACTTTTTTCTCATAACCGCTGAAGTGCACAAACAAGCAAAGTAAACAATCTACAGTCACTGTGAGAGAACAAAGACTTGCCTTCACTAATGGTTTTGTTTCAAACGTTCGTTCACCTTATATATTATTTCATCATATTCCGCCTGTTAACGGCGGGTGACAGATGACTTCTGACAAGCGCTCTCAAGTTTTGTGTGATGAGACGTTTAATTTTTCTAATTTTTCTATTTTATTAAGTTAAAAAATGTAATTTTTAAAAAATCTATAAATCTTTCTCTATTTTTCAATTTTTCTATTTCAAAACGCACTGGGTTTAAGTTTTCACTGCCAATTTTAGAAAGTGTCTGTTTAACCCTTTCACTACGAGTTCTTTTTGTCTGTGGAGCGGACGATGAAAGCTTTCGTCCTAGATGCAATCAGCAGTATGTTTGCGCTCAGAGCGGAAGACGGAAGCGTCCGTCGTTACTATCTGTTTCATGCAACTCGGAGGATGGATGCTTCCCTCGCTTAAATCGCTTTGATGTTCCATCAGGGTAAAAGTAGATATCTTTCTCTATCGATTAGTTTTTGAATTTTTGAAATCAGTCGAATGGAAGTTAATTAGGAGGATAAGAAGCTTTGGCAATGAAATCGTGTCCAGTTTTCACTTTCGAAGCAACGCAATGGTTCAACAATTCGCAATGAATCATAATGTTGACTTAGATTACGACGACATCTCTGATGATGAGACCACGAGGGAGAGGAAGATGACGTTGTGGATGAGATCAACTTTCAATCTGAAGATTTGACGAGCGTCAATGTGCAGAGTGACAGATAACCTGCGACAGACTCCACTTTCTTCGCTCTACATGAACTCCGCCCCAAGTATGACGACGTGGGAGTTATACATGCGAGTTATACATGTATAAGAGAGTTAAATAGAAATGTACAGAATGGGATAAATAATTCCGCCCTCCTTCGTGTTCGAGATAAAAATTGCTCGAAATGTCTCGAGTACACCAGACGTCTAGGCATGAGATGATGCAGACTGTTGTGAGGGTGTGCGCTCTCCTGAAACACCTTCAAAGCCCGCATCGATGCACTCACGCTGGCACTCGCTTCCACAGATTATGCGATGGCATTGTCTTTTCAATTTGAGTAGCCTGTCGCTATTTTTTTTGTTCAAGCCGATGAATACCGGAGAATTGTATTCAAGCACATATCTAATATACCCGTTGTAGATCACAATAAGTTCGGATTTGGAGATGCCAGCTTCCTTCAGACGCCTGAGGACATAAATTCTTCTGCTTGCACTCCAGTTGTATGGCAATCCCAATTGAGTGACTCATTGAAAATGACGCCCAAAAACTTGAGTTTACCAACGAAGTCTATTAGCACGGAGTGAAGAGGTAAGTGTCCTGATAAACTTGCTTTCCGAACCATCATGCATTTGGTCTTTTCTTTGTTTAGCGCTTAACCGTGTGATTGAGACCAGTAAAGCATGCTGTCAATCGCGGAGGAGATGACAAGGTCAGAATCTGTATTTCTTGAGACCGGTATCGACACGAGGACATCATCAGGAAATCGTCAGATGAAGACTTTAAGGAACCCATCTGTGCTGAGAATAATAAAGGAGCAATTGAGGATCCTTGTGGTACCCCTGAAGTCATTTTGTGAAATGCACTGAAGACGACATTCTGAAGGCTGATTCGAAAATACCGGTTGCGTAAAAACGAATTGACCCAACGGATGAAGTCACCAGGGAATGTTCCTTTCTGTAGGGTGTTCAATAATGCACAGTGGTCAATTCCACACGGTGTGTTCTTTAGGGGTTATACCTCAAGTTTCATGCCCATTCTGGAAACCAAATGGAGGTTGTTCCACATGTCCTAGGAAGTGTAAAAAACCAAATTTGAAAAAAATCTATCGAGCACTTTTCTTTCTGCAGCTTTTTTACACTTTTTTGCTTTTTTTGCTTTCATGTTATAATAGACTTTCCTTGAAATTATGTGCCCACTCTAGAAACTAAATGGAGATTGCTTAATATATCATAGGAAGTATAAAAAAGTAAATTTGAAAAATTTCTGCCGAGCCCTTTTCTTTCAGCAGCTTTTTTGCACTTTTTTGCTTTTCCACATAATTGTTCTAATACATTTTCCTTGAAGTAGTGTGCCCACTCTACAAACCAAATGCAGATTGCTTCACATGTCCTAGGAAATACTTTAAATGCAAATTGAAAATAATCTGTCGAGCCCTTTTCTTTCAGCAGCTGGTTTCCACTTCTTCGCTTTTTTGCATAATTGTCATAGCACGCTTTTCTCAAAATTATATGACCTTGTCCATATCTCTGACATAAATAGTTGCTGAAATATCAAATATGTAGCTAGTTATTGATGATCTTACAATGAAGGGAACCATATTTGACATTAGGGTTCATTGTTCGATTGTTAAGATCTCCGCTTTGGTTTAGTTTCGTGATAAATGCCGAAAAAATCATATTGAAGATTTTTGTACTTCGCAAATGCTTGGATTAGGTCTTTTCAGCGAGCAGGCAAGTGAAGCAGTTCATCACAATTTTTCCATAACGTGGCAAAATTTCAAAGTATCTTCGATGGACAATCCAGAATACCATAAAAAGCTCTTAAAAGCTGTGTGCACTTACAACAGTCATCATATTCGACTGCTTTTCTTTATTCTTGAAGTGATTGTCCTATATGTGTGCGGTAGTTCATATGAGCAAATCGGCTTACTGTCATTCTAATTTTGATTATTCGCTATATTTGGTCAATCTTGTTATTATTGCTATATGGACATGTTAATATTAGGGGAATTTTTTTCAAGGGTGAGCGATTATCATGGAAATATAAGCCATGCATTAGCTTATAGCAGCACAACACAGTGACTATTCTTATAGGGTTCTAGCATTCAGTTTTGTCGATGAAATACGAGGCATAAGACAACGCAAATTAAAAGTTTCAAAATGGAAAAGGTGTTAGAATGCTATCATCAAATTAGTGTTTTCATCTAAACTTCCAATTGTTTTTTCATAGACTAGATACGATGCAAGCATTAATTGGCCTACAGAATTGATTAGGCATGCATGCAAAAGGAGTAAAACAGCTTCAATATCATCAGTATAGCTTACCAGATAAAAATACATTTATCTGATCTCTATAATCATATAAGCAACTACATGCATTTCAGCAACTATTTACAGTTTTGTCATGGACATGGACAAGGTCATATAATTTCGAGAAAAGCGTGCTATGACAATTATGCAAAAAAGCGAAGAAGTGGAAACCAGCTGCTGAAAGAAAAGGGCTCGACAGATTATTTTCAATTTGCATTTAAAGTATTTCCTAGGACATGTGAAGCAATCTGCATTTGGTTCAAGGAAAATGTATTAGAACAATTATGTGGAAAAGCAAAAAAGTGCAAAAAAGCTGCTGAAAGAAAAGGGCTCGGTAGAAATTTTTCAAATTTTTTTTTTATACTTCCTATGATATATTAAGCAATCTCCATTTAGTTTCTAGAGTGGGCACATAATTTCAAGGAAAGTCTATTATAACATGAAAGCAAAAAAAGCAAAAAAGTGTAAAAAAGCTGCAGAAAGAAAAGTGCTCGATAGATTTTTTTCAAATTTGGTTTTTTACACTTCCTAGGACATGTGGAACAACCTCCATTTGGTTTCCAGAGTGGGCATGAAACTTGAGGTATAACCCCTAAAGAACACACCGTGTCCATCAAACACTTTCGAAAGGAGCACAAGTTAATAGCTGCTTCTCGGAGAAAAAACAATCTGGAAAGAAGAACATTGCGATATTGGACATGATGGCTGAAGCAAGAGAAGTGGAGAAGACTGTCATGAAAAAAGGAGGATCGATTAACAAAGTCACACGACCTTCGTCTGAGTCCTACAACTTGTACATGGGAGCTGTCGACCAAGCGGATCCCTATGATATTACCCGAAAGTCTCTGAACTGGGCTCGTAAAACTGGAATTCACCTGTTGCATCGATTGGTATTGAACGCTTTCAATTTATACAAGCAATCAAACGACGATCTTACTCTCTTGTCATTCACCTTGACTTATGCAAGACACCTTTTTGATTCCATTGGGATTGGCCGAAAGGCTGACCAAAAGGGGGAAGACCTCCCATCTTGAAAGAAATCACCGAAAACCACGTTCCCAAGAAGATACGGCCATCAGAAAAGAAGACAAACACATCTCTCCGATGCCGTGTTTGCACCTTGAAAGGGAATCGAAAAGAAACTCGACTCTTTTGTGACTCTTGCTCATGCAAACCTCCTTTGTGTTCCATTCCTTGCTTCAACATTTATCACAGCTGCAAGTGACATTGCGTTACCTCGTGTTTTAAACATGTAAATGTTTAAAATGTTTATGTTCAGATGTTTAAACAATGAATGCTTATCTTTGTTATGATAAAAATACTTTCCCACCACGGTGGTCCAGAATGACCTGATTTATAAAAAAATTAGAACCGACACAAATTCTATACCGTCCGAAAGCTTATTGATAGACAATTCTTTTATTCCAAAATTTAGAAAAATCTGTCGACGTCATTATTAGTAGTATGAGGAAACGTATTTTCGTATTTAGTGAGTAATATGTCATGTACATATCAGTTTAAATGATATATTTATAGTAAAATTGTATCTCATAAGTGTACAATAATTGATATTTGAATCTTATTGAATCATAAAAGAATGATAATATTGTCAAATTGACCGGCATTTTTAATGAGTAGTGTGATAAGTATTCGCTTTTACTTTTTGCATTGAGAAATCAAATTGTTCTATACATTACCGATAATTTTGTCGGAAAACATAATAGATATACCGCCATCAATTCTTCCTCGTTTATTTTTCACATTACAACATTATTCAAAATGAGTTGCCATTTATCGAAAGAAATTGCAACATATGTATATGCATGCAACTGTCGAAACTTGCTTATTCGTTTTCTATTCTATTTCTGCACATTGATTATCACATGCGTTTTTCTTCACATATTTCCACATTACCTTTAACTTTGAGCTTTAGTGACATTGTTATATTTCTATGCTTGATTGATGTTTAATAAGACCATAGAGATCTAAGTAACGGATCGTAAGAACAGAATTAACAGCAGTTTGCTTAGAACTTCATACGTGCATAAACTCAGTTCAACTTTAAATATCTTGAATCACTGTAACATAGCGATCGACTTGCATAGTTATAAATATATTTGCACATCTACGCTACAATAATCTGCATCGAACTCTACTTCGCTATGCCAAATCACGCGAGATCTCATAATGAATGTGGGACCGCCATTTGCCTTTTATGTTTTTCGAAGACAAAGGTAATGCGCAACATTTCATTTTCTGTGCGTGAGGTTATCCAACAACATATTATCAAGTTCGACGATTTCGACGATTTGAGATATCCGTCAGCACTCTGCAGTAATTGTTACACCATCGTATCTGAGTATAGGAATAACAATTTTACCCATAAAATTCGTTTGTTTGACCATTCTAAACTGACCAGAATTCGTCTTACAAGAAGTGCAGACAAATGCATGTGTTTGGTTTGTGACACAGCTAGAGCATCGACTACTTCGAATTTCGCCGTATCTACTTCTGTCATACAGAAGAAAAAACCTGGTCCAGTCCCCTCCAATTCTCCAGTTCCCTTGATAATAACCTTGTGTACGCACTGTTTCTCCGAGCTGGCTCGAGGTAAGCCACACAAGTGCACTCAAACTCAGAAGCATGCCAACCTGCTCACCTATGCAACAAGCTCAGATAACAAACCCAGTTGTGGAGAAAGTTTAGCTTCATCAATAATCGCTCGAAAACTAAAGATTCAAGTGGAGGTGGCCACAACTCATGTGTTCTGTCTGCGAAAAGGGGAAGACCTTGATCTATAGAAATTTCTTCGAAAACATCGGCGAAAAAAGTATCAGCTGAGGACTTCCATCAAATCAAGATTGATCTAAATCTGTCGACTAATCAAACCAAAGACTCTTGGTAAGCATATCCGCTCATCCTTTGGTACTCGCAATGTGACGGAGCCATACATCAGAGAAAAGCTGCAACTGCAAGCGCATTGACTGGATGACCTCTTTAGTTGTGAGTTTCGGGATTTTGATTATTCCTCTAATGCCTAAAATGCCGAATCTTCAATGCCATTCAAGTCCAATCTTCCAGTCATCTTCTGTAGTGATGTAGATAAATTGAAACATCGTGTTGCATTCCATAGCCTTTCAGTCCATCATTGGCATCGATTCCGGAGGAGGATTTCTCAAAGTTTGCTTGACTGTTCGCTCACCTTCGGCCATACCAACGAGAAGGTACGATGGTGATGCTGATACTGTGGTGAGAAGCAAATTATCCGACGGTGTGGCATCCAAAAACTTGAAAGATACAAGTGTGAAGAAGTTGTTTATATTAGCAGTTGTCCCCACGGCCCAAGAAACCTACAGAAATATGCTCATACTTTGGGATCTTCTCAAATTTACTTCACTGCGCTCTCTTTCTCCGTATACGTTTTGCATGGACCTCAAATTACCAAATATAACTCTTGGATTGATGTCGCATGCATCTTTACATCCATGTTCATGGTGCAATTCGGAGAAAGACAAATTACATTGTGAGGCGATGCTGCGTACTTTAGGCAGCATCCGAAGGCAATATTGGAGACTTACAGAAAGCGTACAATCAGAGCCAAGGAATTTGGCAACTGCATCCATGCACCCTTGTTCAAATTTGCCGACGACACGCTTGTTGTGGATATAATGCCCCCACCTGAACTCCATCTGATGCTCGGTACTGTAAACTTCCTGTACTCGAACTTAGAAAAGGTCTGGGCAGATGCCATTCAATGACCTTAATGTCTCTTTATCGAAAGAGAAGCAATACATGGAGGAAGCTTTGCCGGAAATGCATGCAGAAAATTGCTGAAAAATGTTGATGAACTTGAAAAAATCATTCCAGCAGAACACAAGCTATTTGTTGAGGCATTTCGGTCATTCAACGATGTATTTGTGAGTTGTTTTGGTAAATCTCTGCACCGCAACTATAAGTCAAAAATCGAATCTTTTCTCGGAAAGTTTATGCAGCTTGGATTGAGAATTACTCCTAAGATCCATGCAACATTTTTCCATGTCAGCGAGTTTTGCGATACTAAGCAGTCTGGACTGGGAACTTGGTCTGAGCAGGCTCTCGAGTCCGTTCATTCGGATTTCTCTAGAAACTGGTAGAAATACAAGGTTCCCGCATCGCACGAAAAGTTTTCGGCTTCTTCGAACTGTACAGGAATATAATTCGAATCATTTCTGATTCCATTTTCAATGTTTGATATGATGCTTTATTTATGATGTTCAATATTTTCGATATGAAATTTGCTAAATTTCATATAAATGTGAAGTTATAAACTTATGCGTTTTAGCTATATCGCTCTACATGGATTTGTTGTGAAACTGAGTAACCAGAGTGAAACTGGTTAATTTGCTGTTAATGAGCATCAATTATTAAGGCAAAAATTGCTAACTTAATGTTGAAATCTATAGATAACTGTACTCATTATGTTTACTCTCACTATTATGCTTTCCGACAAAATTATCGGAAATGTATAGAACAATTTGATTTCTCAATGCAAAAAGTAAAAGCGAATACTTATCACACTACTCATTAAAAATGCCGGTCAATTTGACAATATTATCATTCTTTTATGATTCAATAAGATTCAAATATCAATTATTGTACACTTATGAGATACAATTTTACTATAAATATATCATTCAAACTGATATGTACATGACATATTACTCACTAAATACGAAAATGCGTTTCCTCATACTACTAATAAAGACGTCGACAGATTTTTCTAAAATTAGGACTAAAAGAATTGTCTATCTGTAAGCTTTCGAACGGTATAGAATTTGTGTCGGTTCTAATTTTTTTATTAATCAGGTCATTCTGGACCACCGTGCCACTGATAAGACTTCTTTCATAATATTTTTTGCATATTTGAAGAGAATCAAAGGCTTACATAGAAAACAGAAAAACAGGCGAATGTAGTCGTAAAATTCGTGCTTATGAAAACCCGTACACGCGAGAATGGGGAGCTTCAAATACCAGTGCTGAGCACAACGTTTGTACGACGGAAACTTATGATTTGGGAAATTTTTACTAGCAATAAAGGTTGTTGTCCATAGGACGGAAGTATCCGTCATCTGTAGAGAAAGGGATAAAAGTGTTGAAGCCAACTTTCTGTCTACAGAAAGAGTTTCTTTTCAATTTGAGACTTTGTGACTTTTTCTCATTAACTTCTTACTTTTTCATTCCTGATTTCTACTAATTGTAATTTAAGTATGTATTTTCATTTCTCTACTTTTTGATCCGTCCCGGGTGGTTCTGGTCATGTTCACCTTCTGTCTGATGCAATTGCATTCCGTATGTAAATTCACTAAGAGGAGCGGCATGGCCATGAAAAATAACATTTGTTATTATTTCATATTGTACACATGGTCGCAAATTAAAAGGTTCTAATCAGCTCTACTTTTTTGACTGATCTCTTTGACATCGTGCTTGTCTACCAGATGTGACTTTATTATCTTGGTCACAGATGTGGACGTCACTCGTTAATGTCTATCATTTTGCAAGTTGTGATTGCAAGAAACAATTATCAGCTAAATTGCCGTAAGAAATTCGTAAGAATTCTGTGATCCCGCAAGAATGCGCGATTGGAAGAGCCGTCATTGTACATACATAAGAAAATGTGATGGATGAATTCGAAAACATACACCTTTGTCTCCCATTTTATGTGAGATATTTATGCAAACATTAGAACAAAAGGCCATCTCATCGTTTATGGGAAATATACACTTATACCTCTGATATGTTCGACACATTTGCGATTCTGAATGGTGGTGATGAGACAAAATTCCTCGAACATTTGAATTCTATACATCCTTCAGTGAAGTTCACTTGTGAAAGTGAATCTGATAATGAAATCGCCATGTTGGATGTGCTTATTTCACGAGCTGGAGAAGAAATTTCAACCAGAGTTTACAGAAAACCTCTGAACACAAATTCGTTGCTAAAATACGATTCATATCATCCCAATCATGTTAAGTCTGGTGTGGTCAAATACTTTGTTCACCGTGCAAAAGCCATTTGTAGTGAAATTCATTTGGAAAAGGAAATGCGATTTCTACAAAAGGTTTTTACTGATAATGGTTATTCGAGAAATTGCATCCAAAAAGCCGTAAACGCCAGTGATATTCTTTCATCTGATGACACACTGGTTCTCCCACGAAAGGATATATATACTTACCTTATTACAAGGGCATCAGTGATAAAGTCAGTCGTCTATGTCGTTCTTCGAATTTAAAAGTTGTTTTTATGCCTTCACAATCCTTACGTTCTCAATTGACGAAGGTCAAATCTGAAGTTGAGGATAAAAGTAACGTGATTTATAGAATGAACTGCCCTTCTTGTGAGCAATTTTATATCGGTGAAACATGCAGGAAGTTGAGTACGCGAGCTTAGGAGCATTTATCGGACATCAAAGGCATACGTTTTCGATCGGCTGTGTCAGAGCATGTTCACAAGAATCACCACTTACCTCCTATTGAAGCACAGATTGTCTGCAATGAACCACATTTGAATTCAAGAAGAATCAAAGAAGCCCTCTACATTCGAGCCAATAAAGAAAAGTTATTTAACCCTTTAGCGCCTAAGCGCGAGTTAACTCGTATCGAACGCTATCAACAGTTGGCTGGTGACGCCGAGAATGGAATACAATAAGAAACTAAGCCCGAGTTAACTCGTATCGATAGAGCAGACGAATATCACTGACAACGCAATCAGCAGTTGTTCTTCAGGGCCTAAACCCGAGTTAACTCGAAACGATAGCCACCACTCATTCTCTGACAGATAAAATAAAGTTTTCAATAGTTCCCGAATAACGAGTATACTCGGGCTGATGTGGTGTACCAATTTCCCGAATGCCGAGTATACTCGTTCTTTACTTGGGTGAACGTTTTTTTATATCTAGAATGTTTTTAATATAATTTAGAACTCGTGTCCACTAATAACGGATGCATGTGGCCTACTAAACTGAAAATCTATCTTCTGATATATGTTTACAATAGTATACATGACCTATTGTCAAATGATTCGTCAGAGTTAATGAGTAAGCGACACCTGGGAAAATGTGATGACTAAAAACAGAACACGGTCTGCATTACTACTTATAACTAGAGTACCAAACATGTCTCTTACATTCTGATTGATCTGAGTCATGGCGTACAGACGTCTTTGATCACGACTTAGTGCTCACGAAGTTGATCGGAAATATTTGTGCACAGTATGTAAAGGTGCGAATGTTTGCATTTTCAAAGCTCTTTTATCAACGAAGAATTTTGGATTCAAAGGTTGCTTCCAGGCAGCAACATACGAAAACGATTCTTTTTCATGGTCAGTAATTAGGAGCATTCATTTTGATAATTTTGACTTTTCAATATCCTTTGATGTTGATGAGTATTAAATGGAAATCAGTAAACTGATTTTATGGCTTAACACAGGCAATGGGAAGATGAAATTATTTTCTATTTAAGATGCGTCTGTCATGAGAATATGTGAAATTCACTATAATATTAGGACTGTCCTCATTAAGGATAACTTCATGATCAAATAAGGTAGCTACACGCAAAATCAATATCAGCGTAACATGATCTAACAGGCTATATCAAGCAGTAAGTCACTGTTTGCTATCTATTGTGCCCAGCCAGCTAAAAGCTAACAGTCTAGGATCTCTCGAAAGTTTTTGAATGCTGTTTTGTCAAGTACAATTCGGCTTGGAACAGAAGTCAACAAGCATTGCAACACAACACATTTGCAATGTTTTCCCCCTAGCTCTTATCAGTCAAGAGAGAAAGTGGCTTCTCCGCGAGATGAGGAACGCATTGGTAGTCTGCAATCTTCTCCCATTATCTCTATATCAATGGTGCTGAGACATGAACTATTGTCAAATGATTCGTCAGAGTTAATGAGTAAGCGACACCTGGGAAAATGTGATAACTAAAAATAGAACTCGGTCTGCATTACTACTTATAACTAAAGTAACAAACAAGTCTCTCACATTCTGATTGACCTGAGTCATGGCGTACAGACGTCTTCGATCACGACTTAGTGCTGAGCTAGTGGCTGAGGCCGTTTTACAAGATTATGAGGAGGATGAAGAAGATGAAGAGGATGCCGATTTCGATGATCTTGAAATATCTGCTGATGCAGAGGCTTCCAACGAAGGTGATCTCAGTAACTCGTGTGAAGTCGGACAGCATTCAGATATGCAGGATACGATAGAATTTGAAGGTTAGTTATTGTTACTTTGATTTCAATGATCCATTCAAATTTACATATATATATGAAAATATATGATTTTAGATTAGAAATAATATAAGGGAAAAAGGTAGGTCGACTCAGAACTCGACCCTATGTTATGCTACTTCATGGTCTATAGCTCTAACCACTATACTATGGAATCTTATCATAGAGTCGTAGCAATTTATTGTCTATATTCGAAATCAAAGTGGTCCTACTAAGCATGCTCAAAGACACTGTGGTTCATCACCTGAGGAAGCCTTCATATTATTCATTTCTCCCAGTCTTGTTCAAAAGATAGCTGAATGCACCAGTAAGGAAGCTAGCGAGCATACACATACTTGGAAAGAAACAAATGTAGGAGAACTATATACTTTTTTCGGTCTGTTGCTTCTTGCTGGCGCTTTGCATGAGAACAAAACACGACTGGCTGACGTTCGGCCGAGGGAAGGCCAATATTTAATGATTCCATGGCCAGAAATCGATTCACTCAACTTCTACGTTATCTTCGATTTGATTGCCGCAGTGAAAGAAATTCTCAAGACAAATTTGCACCTTTGCGCCGTATTTTCGAAGAAATTGTGACTAAATTTCGAGCTAACTATTCACCTGGATCTGAATTGACTGTAGACGAACAGCTTGTCAGTTTCCGAGGGCGCTGTCCTTTTTAAATGTTCATCCCTTCAAAGCCAGGCCGCTATGGAATATAGTTATGGCCTTTATGTGATTCAAAACCTATTATTGTCTCAATTTACAGCCTTACGTAGGAAGAGTTGGTGATGTTCCGGAAAGAAGTCAAGGTCAGCGTGTTGTACTTCAATTGACCGATTTCTGCACAGGATCTGGCCGTCACATCTATATGGACAATTTTTTTTACAAGCTTGCAGCTTGCAAGAAATCTTCTTGGACGTCAAATGACTATGACGGTCGCACCATTCGTCGTAATAAAACCGAATTACCTTCGGAAATGATGCCTGATTCAACTAGGCAATTCAATTTACCAGTGTATTCGGATTTTAAGACAAAGCAACAATTGCATCCTACGTCCCGAAGAAAAATAAAGCAGTCATTCTTCTGTCGACCAACCATCACGACATCGACATTTCAAGTGATGAGTCAAGAAAACCTCAAATCATTCTTGATTACAATAAAGGAAAGTGCGGTGTGGACACACTAGACCAACTGGTGCGAAATGATAATTGCATTCGAAAAAGCAATCGTTGGTCTCTGACTTTGTTCATGAATTTGCTGAACATCTGCTCGTACAAAGCATTGGTTTTATTCCTCTACATGCATCCACAATATGAACAAATAAGTGGACAAGTTCGAAAACGCTTTCTACTTCAATTGTCAAAGTCTCTTATTGGTTGCAGAGAGGGCAACGCACTTGAGCCAGCAAGGTTGCCAATGAGACCTATCATCCAACCGGTACCGAAACAAAAGCGATGCGATCATTGTCCAAGAGAACGTGACAGAAAATTTTAAAAAAAGATGTGTTTTTTTGTCAAACGACCGTGTGTGCTGAACACGCTATCATAAAATGTCCACGTTGTTGACTGTAGAAAATTGAGCACACCAATTGGTTTTTAGGATCATTCAGAACACAATCATAAACCTCCATTGTTGCTCGTTACCAAAAATATATTTGGGGTGTGATACACCCCATGGTAAACAACGCTACATTTTTTCAAAAACATTTTCACCGCGAAATGACTTCATACTTCAAAAAGTATATTACTGTAACTTTTTAGTGATATTCACCTGAAGGATAAACTGGGAGGGCATCATCGGACTTTATCCAGTAAAAGAAATACACAAAAAATGCGACGTCTTGGGGTGTGTAGACACCCCATGGTAAAGTAAGGGTTAAAGACCTTGTGCATTAGTGACAGCTCCTTATTAGCTACTCTAGATGTGGCATCGCTGTACACCAACAATCCTACGGAAGCCGGCATTTCTGCTGTAAGTCGTGCATTCCTTAAGTTTCCGGACCCTAGGAGACCGGATTTGACATTACTTACTATGCTTCGTATCATCCTCACGTCAAATAATTTTTCTTTTCGTGATGAGAGTTTTTTTACAAGTTCAAGGTACGGCGATGGGTTGTGCATTCGGCCCTTCGTATGCGAACATTTTTTTGTCCGAATGGGAAGATCACGTTTTTGAGTTTGAGCATAAGCCTGTTGTCTGGATGAGATATATAGACGATGTTTTCTTCATCTGGAACTCTGATGAGTCAACCTTGTTAAATTTTTGTACATATATAGATAGCATTTATGACAGTATTACAGTTGAACTTACCTACAGTATTACTGAGATCAGATTTTTAGATCTCCTATTGTATAAAGGCCGTAATAGTATTCTGTATAAAGTCGGTTTTAAACCAACTGATACTCACAGCATCTTGTCACCTACTTCATTTCATCCTCATAGTGTTTTTAAGTCAATTTTATTTGGTCAAATGTATCGTTGGTCCATGCGGAGCTCCAGTTACAAAGATTTTAAGGAGACGAAGGGTATTTTTCAACCGCACTGGGAACAGCAAGGTTATACCCGCATCGCTATCCGCAAGGGTTTTCGCCAAGTTTTAAGTTTAACGGGTCAGACGCCTAATGATTGGAGCACTGAGTTTTTCCCGTGCCCTAGTAATATATGTAAATACAGTCTCCACACCTCCTCTGTATATAATAATGTAAATAATAACTCTTTTTTAATTGTTCATAGGCTTACCTGCCAGACCCGCAATGTCATTTATTTTATTAGTTGTAGAAAGTGTAAAGTCGGCTACGTAGGACAGACCTCATGTACATTGTCGAGGCGGATCTCTCAGCAGTATTAAGTGTTTGTCATCTTCTACCGTTGCTCAGCATTTTTCTCAAAAGTGTGACATTTGTGATTTCTCGTTCACTGCTTTGGAACACTGCCCTCATGATAATAAAAGACCTGCATGAGAATAAGTGGATCAAGCGCCTTTGTACTCTTTTCCCTCAGGGCCTTAATTTAGAACTAAACAGGCTTGATAAGATCCTCTTAGTCCTACCTTTCAGTGAATGTAGCAAACGTGTGGTGCAAGTTTGTCGGAAGGAACTGAACGTTGACATTTGTCCTTCTTTCCGCATGCATAAGAATCTTGAAAGGCTTCTTACTGCCAACCGTTAAGTTTGTGTATGTGCACCTTTATTACTTTACTTTATTTTGTCCTTATTTAACTTATTAATCTTGTAGAGCACATATCAATTTCAGTTTTATGTTGTGCTACCTTAGCATGCTTTATGCGTCTCGATTTTTACATGACAGTATTATTCTTATTTGCATGTGTATATTTTGCATGTTGACTGTCTTTGCATGCCTTATGACTTACCGTTGCATGTCAACTCTTTTTGCATGCTTTATGATTAACCGATGCATGTTTTGGGTTGCATGCTTAGGTACGTTTGACTTTTGTGTGACGAGAGTTCTCTCTCTCTCTCTCTGTCAAGAACTCAAGAACGTTTATTGACCAATTTGGTACAAACATGTGATAACTGCATGAATGATATTACAGTATTAGAGATGATATACATTGATGATAAAGATGAATAATGTGTTAAACAGGTGAAACATACAGATGAGAAAGCGGCAGCAGCGGTATTGGAGAAAGTTGCTAGATGAATGGAGTCATGAAATCACGATCTGAAAAAGTCTGACAAATGGATGTTTCAATTTGTGATGAGCAATATATGTGAGTAGGCCTATTTACAAATGGAAAATGGTCATGTATACAATTCACTTCATAGAAAGTCATGTCAGTATGAATGATGAACATGATTTATTTACAAATTTATGAATCAATGACTATCAGAGTTATGTTAGTATTCATGAATCACAATGTCAATTTATATGAGGATTGTAAAGAATGAGAAGAGACATGTCATG
This sequence comes from Prostheceraeus crozeri, assembly GCA_907163375.1. Taxonomy (NCBI): domain Eukaryota; kingdom Metazoa; phylum Platyhelminthes; order Polycladida; family Euryleptidae; genus Prostheceraeus; species Prostheceraeus crozeri. The sequence continues at coordinate 64,580 of CAJQUW010002133.1, read as the reverse complement.
GATAAATGAGAAGAGGAGACAAATCATTCATTTTCATGGCATAGCAGCACGCAATAATCATGAAGATACATAAGCAAATGAATAACATTAATTTTATTAATTTATTAATAATGTGCTTTATTTACCAATCACACTTCATCACAGCAGATTATTTAACATTATTATTTGATCAGAGGTCAATAATCATTCATCAACAATTTCAATAGGAGTCAACAATTTCAATAATCATAGAACAGATTTATAGAAAGTTATTGCAAATAAATCGAATGCGCTTTATCCGCCAGGAGAACATTCCCCAAACCAACACGGAAACATCAACAGGTCAACGGAAATCACGACAGGGCATAGCACAGGGTGTCATTACATGGTATGAGATAGAATTCCTACCATAACAAAGCCACCCCGAAAATCCAAGCCCCATCGCGAAATCCGACGAGCCACCAGCATTCACGAGAAGGACGAAGAACGACCGGACGGATAGAGCACATTATGTCCATGAAAAATACTTAAGATGTAGAACTTAACACGTACCTGAAATGATGCAGGAAAAATGGATTTTAACAGCAATGTTAAGACAGTTTGATCAACCGACCTCCGATGTCAAGAAATTTGTGCGGAATGAGACAATGGTAGCAAAGTTTGTCAGTATCAGTGAATGTTAATCAGTCCCTTTGCTTGTACTGTCTTTCCCTATCGAAATGCTTTGTTTACTGTTTCCGTATTTAATTCATTTTAGGTGCGACAAGAATTTCATAGAAATCGCATCCAAAACAATAGCTGATTACGACGGAAGCGTGTATATTGATGAATATGTGACATGAAACTTTTTGTTTTATCTTTCGTGTCTTACTTGTGCAGCTAAATCAATGAAAAGGCCATAGAAATCAGATTGTTTTACTGTATTAGGCTAGAAGGGTCATCAGCTGATTTCAGGTGGTCATTAAAGCTGCTCGGAGTCCCGAAATTTTAGCGCGAATTCAAAACGTCGGACTTGTATTTCTCAAGCATGAAATCACGTGTGATAAATACCAATGAAGGAAATAATGCGCCTAGTTATTAGTTGAAGATATTTTTGATGATTTGTTTCATTATATTTATGTGTGAACATGATAAATACTTCAAATATCAATTTAATGATGCAAGGATTTCACATGACAAATGTATTTGCATGATGAAATGTACTGGTATATAATTGACATAAGTGTGGTTTTGTAAATGATTTCTCTGATTGATGAATTTTTCTGTCTATTACTCTTGGTGAGGCGTATAATATTCTTCAATATCTCTGGTTACTGTAAATGTTTCTCAGTCATAAAGAGACTCCTATTCACGAAGTACATCACGAAACATGTCAGAATGGGTCTTGACTCGTTGATTTGTCTTGCTTTGTATTACAAAATTTTTGAGTGATTTCAATGCAAGCGTTTTTCCTGCCATAAGTGTCTCCAAAACATTCAATACAGCAAAGCCTCCATTTTTTTGTTTCATGCACTATAGAAAATTTCTAGTCTTAATCCTTAATTTCTAAACGTCTTACTTCTTAAGTCTTTTTTCTGTTTTTTTCTTTTTATTTCTGTTAGGTCTTAATTTCCAGTTTTGGAGATATAGCCGGAGTAATAGCTACTGCCAAAAATTTACTGTATTCTGATTGCCACCGAAATCGAATGAACATGCAATAGTAATCAATGTCAAATTAATAGCAATAGTTAATCCCGGATGAACCAGCACAATTAGAGTCATGCGGCTATTACCATGGCTGAGCCGGCAGCAAGCACTAGAAGTGGCCGGTAATGGATCCAGGGGGAGGGGGTTCATGGGGTTTAAGTGGTTGAAGCCCATGCTGGTTCAGGTAGGTCCAAGCTTTGCTATTTTATAGAGGTCTGGGACAAGTTTGGAATCATGTTCAGCAAGGCTGGTTTCAAACAACAAGCAAAGTCAGAATACAAAATTGATAAAGTACAAACAACTCTGGAAATACAGAAGGTAGTAGAACCAAACTTCCTACAGCACTTAACCACACCCTATGATATAGCGCATTACAAAATTGAGACCAGTCCTGCACAAAAAAATACGCTCATGGGAAACATTCATTCTCATTAAAAATTAATTCAATTTCATGGGATAACCAAATATCAATTAAAAACAAGCATAGGCATAGCAAGATATTCAGTCAAATCACGCAACCAATACCACAAACCAATGTTCATGATCCCAATGGATGCCCAATTCAATCCCCACCTCCTCCATGCCCTGCAACGGCCACAGCAAGCTCTCAAAGTTGACCTAATTTCACGGATTTTACTAAATTTGACCATCTCAACTAATTTCAAGCATAGCCATAGCGGTCAAGATCAGGGTATCCGGGGCTTTTCCGTCAGAAAATTCCAGGACCATTTGAGAACATTTTCAACATTCCTATGAATTATCCTCAAAATTACTATTAATGATCTTTCTTAATCATGTGTTCGGAAATGTTCAGGTGTACATTAGTGAAGGAATCGTCATCACATTAACATGAGTCCTTCTTTTCACTTCAAGCATACCCATCATTGGCATTTATTGTTTGTGGTATAAATGTTTGTCCAATATTTTTTGACCATAAACGTGTGTGACTTATAAATGATCAAAACAATGTTAACGATGTTTCTTCTCATAATGATAGCCGATTCAGCTCATGGATAATCAAGTCGAGTAATAGCTCTAAATCATTGTACGCATTGTCATGGCTTAAAGCAATGATATCAATGCAAAATTGGTTTAGTACATATGAAATGTTGAGGAAGATTGAGTGTGTTACCATTATAAAATCTTTATAAGCTAAATCAGCAGTTGAGCGTCATAAACACGCAAATCTGTCTATGGTCATGATACGGTTGAGTTCATCCAAAGCAGCTGGCAGAAAGCTATTGGAATCGAGATTTTCTAACGCTAATTGCTATCGCTTGAGAAAATATAAAGCTAGCCGAAGTTCTTCGAACGAAGGCACAAAATTGTAAATTAAAAAAATTTGAAATATTCGGCGTACCTGCATCTTCTGTGATCGAAAGTTTATGTATATAATGGAGTATCCGAGAATTATACTTATCGTCGCACGCGCGTGCGTGCATTCTATCTCCGGTCTTGATTAACTTTCAGATTCATATAGGCCTACCTAGATATTACCTCTAGCTCTAACCTGTAGCTGAACCCATTTTTACGGTGCATGTCTTTTCCTTACACCGTATATCGCATTATGTTTTGACATAGGGCCCATAGGCTAAAAGCGGTGGATTTCCTAAACCTCACTCTTCAAAGTTAGTGAATAACGCTTGTCTTTGCATTCTGCAATTTCATGTACGCAAGGCATATATAGTACTCATTGCATTTCATTTAATCGCGGTGAATCGAACCTGCTTTTTCAACGCACCTTTTTTTGTACCGAATATATATTTGATAGTTCTACAAATATCAAAACGGAAAAGTCGATCTGCATAGTATCACACCATGGTATTAAGCTTCTCGCTTAATCATGAATATAAATTTGCCTTCGATATGTAAAGAGTCGATATATTATTAATATACAAAACAAAACTGCTTTACAGATGACATTTTAGCAGCATTAACACAGTAGACCTACTGTCACTTTACAAGAGCTTTTAATACCGTAGTATTTGGAAAAAAAATTACTTTATATTCTTTTCCAGAGAGCCAAGAGGTCTTCGTATAATACCAAAAGAAGATATTTTGAAGAACAGTTAATAATTCTGAGAAACATATCAGCGTCTGTATCATCAATCGTTTTTTAATAAGTCGAGCTGCTATTGCCGATAAAAGTAATGATATCTGCTAGGTCTAAATTTTCGCCTTATCAGCTTCATTTAGGAGCAAATCCTTTAGTCCCTAAAACTTGATATTAGAAGCTTTTGAAAATGCATCATTTTCTAACAAACTTATGAACATTTTCACTATGAAATTATTTTACTAAACCTTTATAATACTTCAGAAAATTGATTGTTTATATGACATGAATATCGAACAGGAAAATGGATATATTTATATCTCGTCTGAAAATTTGGCAACTCAAATATAAAAACGCTTAATGAGGGAACAATAGTTAAAACGAGACAAAACTTTATGAAACATAGCCATGATATTTAATGAATGCCCGTCGAAATTTCAATAACTTACTAATTGCAAATCTCAATTTGACCCGGGCATGGCTGCAACTTTCAATAGGGAGTTGTGTCGATGTCGAGAGATGTGAACTAGGCCTGCTGATGATTCTTGATATTGGAGGAAATAGCTGCTATTCAGGTCTGTTCCCGCTTTTCAACTGAGGATGCAACTCAATATTTAATTATTCTATTTACACAAACGTAGCCATTCTTGAAACAAAAAGGCCGTTACAGAAATTCTATACAAATGAATTTAGGATTTTCAGAATATTATTAATAACACTTGATGATCATGTACCATCTGGCTCAGAATGACACCGTTTCGAAGAGGGCACTTTGGCGTTCCTATGCGTTCCACAACAAAGGCAGGTAGGAACTCCGTTCTCAAGCGTCCCCCCTCCGACGAAAGCCCTGGTTTGCGCAGATAAAGTGATTTCAAAATTCAAACTCCTTCGATTTCAAAATACAAATTCAAATACTAAGATTTGGTGCAAGTATTGGTGTTACCTAGTTAGGGAGTTTGTCTAGCAACTTTCAGCATTTTCTCTACACGAACAACCGGTAAAACCGGAAAATACCGATTTCCTCGAAAAATGATAAGAGTTATCATAAAATGACGGTTCTACATGGATAGTGAGTTTGTACAGTTCTACAACCGGTCAAATAGTATTCTACTAATCATATCTGAGTTTTAACACACAATTCCCCAACACGCCGGTAGATACAGGTTATTATGCAAGAATCCAGCCAGAGATATATGTGCACGTTAAGCCAGAGATGAACATGAATGCAAGGAAATATATCAAAATATTTCATCAATTTATTCAGAGCGAATACAAGGTTGGTTGATCGGTGGGCATAGCATTATTCTAGTGAAAATTACATAATTCCAGCGAAGATCATTTTTCGCTTTGGTATGCTACAGAAAATCTATGCTTGTTTTTGATTGGTATTTGGTGATCCTATGAAATTGAATTAATTTTTAATGAGAATGAATGTTTCCCATGAGCGTATTTTTTTGTGCAGGACTGGTCTCAATTTTGTAATGCGCTATATCATAGGGTGTGGTTAAGTGCTGTAGGAAGTTTGGTTCTACTACCTTCTGTATTTCCAGAGTTGTTTGTACTTTATCAATTTTGTATTCTGACTTTGCTTGTTGTTTGAAACCAGCCCGAAATGGCTTAGGGCTTCAGCAATTACATTTGTAATTTACTAGTATCGATTCTGCTGAATTATATGAAGAACAAGGCCTGCAGCTTTGTATTATGAAAGGAAAATCACGTCATGGCATTCACTTAAAGCCTGGAACAGTCACGTTTTTTTTCACAACCGCAACCTATCATCTTTAAGTCACTTTTGTTTACCTGAAATCCTTTAATACATGACATAGTGGTGGAATCTCAGCAATGCTGATGTGGACATCTACCCCAACATCAAACAGCTCATCCTGGTTGGATGCGTCTCTCCAAATCTCCTCAGAATCAGAGAGACCGTTTTATGCCGTCAGACATCCGAAGGCGCATCTCTTGTGCTCCATCTCCGAGGAATGATTGGTAGACTGACAATCGTCGCAAAAAACAGTGGAAGATATGAAGACGTGTGAAATTTGGAAATCAAGGATATCTGTGATCAGCACAAAATATCAATGGTAGCTCCTATCCTTCGAAGTAGAAATCATTCGATGTCTTTGTCGAGTACTGAAATGGGATCAGGACAAATAAGTTGCTTACAAAGTTTAACATACTAAAATAAGCAAGTTTTGAAATCTTTGAATACCGGTATTACACAGTATTTCATGATGGTCGTTCATTACACAGAAGTGTTCAGTTTTCCAACCGAATTTTTTTACTGAGCGGCTCATGAGGGCAAATCCGAGACGGCTCGTCTGTCAATCGATGTCGCTTGAGTGATATCTGATAGGTTAGACACCATAATCTATAAGCAACATTGTAGAAAAAAGAAAAGGATGCTTGCGGGGAATTTGAATTCAAGAATGGTTTTGCAGTTAGCGTATAATTATTTTCAAGAAACTGAAGCTAGCAGTATATCTGGCAGTAGATTTTTAGAAATGATTTTTTCAATCCGGATTTTCCACTTGCCTGATGAAAAATGATCTAGGAATTTGTTCATCACATCAGCTTTCAAAAATTCCTCTCGGATCAGGATAAAATTTTAATCAAAAAATTCACTGAGAGATTAACTGATGCTTTCATGATCATATTCACGATTTTGTTCATACCAAAAAAACGACGGATTCCTTTTCCAAGAGCCATTCGAGAATTTGTTCAACACACTTGGAGTCCCTCCCAGCCCTACAATACTCGCTACAATAGCATAAACATAAAAGAAACCAACGACATTGTCATTTTTTCACTTATTGCTACTTCCCGACGCCAAACAACACTTTGTTCGCACCAAACAACCACGAATTCCCATTATAAGAATTATTCCAGAATTTGTTCACTATATTTGGACACTCTCACAGCCCTGCAAGCCCTAGTTACTTCTTGTTCGTAGTCAGGAAGTGTCAGTAAGCGAAAAATGACAATGTCGTCTTGCAGGGCTGCGAGGTAGTCCCAATGAGATGAACAAATTTTGGAATTGTTCTTAGAATAGGAATGCGTGGTTGTTTGGTGTGAACAAAATCGTAAATATGATCAGGAAAGCATCAGTTAATCTCTGTCCGTGCATTTTTTGATTAAAATTTAAAATTTTACTCATCCGAGAGGAACTTTTGAAAACTGATGTGATGAACAAATTATTTCTAGAAATCCACTGCCAGATCTAGTGCTAACTTCAGTGACTTTTATTTTCACATTTGTGTGTCAACGTGAGGCATGATGGGAAGGTATTAAAAAAATGAAGTTTTCGAAATGCAATGAAAGTGAAGAAACAATATAACCCAATATCAGGCTTTCTTGACACTTCATTTTGATTTTCATATTTTGATGTACTTGTGTAGGGAAGCAACTCACACTCAATGTAGAGATGCGTCGTGACTTACACACGCACATGTACATTGTACATTGATCGCACTTTTTTATTTTGTCGACCCCCTCCGCGCCGAAAAGCTGGATCCGCCTCTGACTAAGATGCGAGTCAATCTTTGACAACATATTTACTGCAGGCCTGTGATTGCTCCTCAGATTCCTCAAAAATTTTTTCCACTCAAATCCTCAAAAATTCCTCAAATATAGCTAAACTAAAAGAAATTCTTCAAATGTGACACATTTTAGACTAAATGTCGGACAATGTCTTGTTTTTTAGCGAATGGTGATTATCTGTAAACTTCCAATCAAGAGGCTAAGATAGAATCATATAACATGTATCCTACACCCTGACTGCTAAACATGAATCAATCATGATTTATACTTTGATTTTGTTTCACGTCGTTTTAATTTCTGGAAGCTACAGGGTTGCAAATGTTCAGGTTCGTCCGAACTTATTTTGTTATGCAGAGAAGTTGTCTGAAGTTATTGTCTGCCGAACTCCTTAGTGCAGCACTTTCACGTGTTTAATGCGTGAAACACTGCGATCAGTATACCGAAATTGTATATTGAACACTACAAGCAACTTTTTTCTTCAAACTTCATAATTTTGCGTAGAATTCCAACAGTAAAATGCTTATTCAATTATTTTCATTAATTTTCTGAACCGGTTTCACCGCCTTCATTATATGTTTCTGCGACTATATGGCTGCCAAATGCATGTCTGTACTTCTTAAAGAACTTTAGGCTATCGATCCTCTATATCCATTATGTGATAACGTGTAGATATCCCATCCCACTTGGATTTCAGTGCTCTTATCAACTGAAGCTTTTGTTTCACTCATTCTCTTCCATTTTATTTCCGCTGAACATGAACGCATGCGACGGGGTAAAGCGGATGGTCTCCAAATTTAGTGTCTATCTGCCTCCTGGTCACTAGCGTGCGGAGGTTGGAAGCTTATGAGGCTCTGCTATTCCATGAGTCTGTTTGCTGCTATATTTTTCAGGGTCTGACGACCGACATTTATCCTGGCCACTTATAGATCGTTTTCATAATTTGCTGAACACAGCTTGGTGTGAAAGTAATGCACAGATTGTTTATCGTTGTATGCGAACTTGGATTAATTAAGACATTCATCAAACCACATAGTACTGGGTTGGCAGATTTTCAACCTGGGTCTACTGCAAGATGTGGTTGTCAATATCTCTGCGGAACTTCATGGGAATAGAGGTGATAATCTTTCACTCTTTGCTTAGATGAGACCAACCACTCAGCTGGCAAGCCTGTTCCTAGCAGTTTTTTGTGTCGTATGAGAGAATTCATGTTCATTTAAATGTAGATCGGAGCGATGTGATCAAAGGGCTAACAGATAAACAAGGGCCACCAAAACTTGTGCAGTATAAAGTAATATTAATAAATTAGTGTGAAATGTGGCGTATCCTTCATAATAAATAACTACCGACTTTTAACCACAAGCATTCCGTCAACAATTTTAAGCTTTCTATGCTTACGGGTTGCTCTCCTCCCAAATTTGTCTAAAATCCGTAAAAGTTAATCGTCACTAAACCCCAGATGCATGTAGTTGAGGATATTTCCTACATTAAAAAAATTCAGTATACAAATCTGACAGGCATCATTGAATTGGAGACGATAGCGTGAAGCACAACGATGTCAGCAGCTTGATCTGACATCCTCCGTTCGACACATTCTAAGCAGATAGTACTTGAGGTAACAACTTAATTTCGCAACAACGCGGAAAGTAATTATGACCAGGCCAATATCCTTTTGTAATACATATAACTTCAAAAAGTGTGGAGTGTGGTCAACTCTGGGGTTGCCTTCTTCATGACTTTTTTCATGAAGTTTGGCCCAAAATCCCTGTTAAAATTTGGAGTTTTTCTTGCAATTATTATATTAGGCTCCGTTTACATTCCTCAAATTTTTCAAAAAAATTCCTCAATTTTTCTAATAAGCTAATCACAGGCCTGTTACTGTCATTTTTAGTGTTATTGAAGTCTCTTTAGCTAGGAAACAAGTTTGCTTCGAACATAATTTCTCCAGCTAAAACATTAAGGAGACGAGGAAAAGGAGAAAGTCCGAGAACATGACCAAGCAAGACGAAGCAAGAAAAAGGTGCGTGTCGATACATAGGCCTATTCTAATTCCTGATTCTTGTTGCATTGAGTAATTGTTTTTGGAGCTGAAACAGGTGAGCCGTGGTAACATGGCCATCAGAAGAAAATTGCATGGGCTGTGTTGTAGCAGGATTTAGTGTGTTCTCACCTGAATTATGTTAGTCATCCTGTGTCCTAGCTCTAATTGGTTGAATTCCTTTTCAAATACCTTCATGAGATCGAATAAGTTGCGAATGTCATCTCGGTCAGTCACTTGTCTCTCAGTCAATCTGGATGCTTTCACAGGGAAATGACTTCCAGCCTGCATAGCAGTCGGCTAGTTGCTCGCATTTCCTATTTTCGGGTAAATTCGAAGTTGAGTGGGTGTTCCCGAATAGCCGGCGATGGATTATTACTATGTCCAAGATCAATTTGGTGTCGAGATGAAAGCGGCAATGAAATGCATGTGAGAGATGCGGCTGAACCTGGAGATTACGGGTATCTAGAAGAAGTCATTTCATGACATATCCTGGAATCTTGTGAAACATAGCATAGGCCTACTGTCCTGAAATCTATCATTTCAGTTCCCTTCCTTAAAATAGGCCCTACTACGTAATCTTCTACAGACATGATTTTTCGGGTCAAAGTATGTGGCTCCCTTGTTCCGAAAAATCATGCGATAAGTTCGCTGAGATTTTGATCGTTACTTCGAAAAATTCAGTGTGTATAACTCGGGAAAAATCATGGAATTTTAAAATTGGGAGCAGTAAAGATTAAATGTATCTATGACTGATGACAAAATAAACAAAATTGCCTACTGTACAACAAGAAAAAGTAGAAATTCCATGTTTTTGATATAAGCATCACTTATATCGTTTGAAGATTTGATCAATAAGTGCAAATTCGCTAGAAAAGTATGGTCATTGGTCAAGCATTTATAATTTTAATTTTGAAACATTGTACGTCTGCTTCACTAATTTTCAGCAATTTGTATAGACAAGGAGGCCAGTTTTGCTTTTATGTGCTTTCTTAGTTTGCTGCTGCGCTTTTCTCCAAAGCTGCGATCAGATACACTCTGATGGGTGGGGAAAGCTGTTTTGAAAATGTCCAGACGGAATGTGCGTACGCAGCCGAGGAAATCTGGATCCTTGGCATTAGGACGAATGCTTCGTTTTCTCATCCGACCCACGCCATTGATGTGAGCTTGATCAGATTGATCGGCCAATGGACGAGTTGCCTCTGGAGATTATTCAGCAGGTTCAAGATTCCCACGCCTTGCGCGTTCATAGATAGTAGTTGGCTGATTAGGACTCTGATGACAGTCTGAAATCTGAAATGCTACGAAACTCACGTAAATTCATCGCGGATAAATGGATGTTCATTGTTCACAGAAGGTATTGAACTGAAGACAGGGCGATGACAAGATACCTGAATTCTAGATTTCTTGGTCATGCTGATACATCTCAGATGCACAAAGCTCTTGAGGGATTGGTCGATGGCCTGGACAATTCTAGACTCCTGCAGGTGGTAATGGATGGTCCAAATGTCGATATCGCAACTTCTTGTAAGGCATCCACCTGTCACCGCTACCTAGCACCCGCACATATGCTTCTTTTACCAACCTTTTCAATTCGCATTTTGATTAGTCTACATAGATAAGTCTACGGTACTTAATAACCAAAATAATTATCACCTAAAAAGTCAAATCCTACCTGCCTAACGCTTTATTGCATTTCCAAATTCTACAGATGTTCCTTCTTCATCTGTGATTTCATGTACATCGCATATAAGAGTATGGCAGTATATTTGGCATCAGGAGTTCGATTCTCCGCTCAAAGTGTTAAAGTGAGCCTGGGGGATGCTAATGCTGACCGTTCTAATATGTGCTTTTCATTGCTAATGTGTTCAAAGTAGTGAGATAATCCAACATACTCGAAACTAAAGAAAATCTCATTGTTGAAATGCTTTTCTGTGGTTTTATCGATGTAGAAAGTGTTTGGGACTATCATAGCTTCATCACATCATTCATCGGAAAATTTAGTTGAATTTTGATTCAAGTGGAGAACATCTTATAGCAGGATTTGGTAAGTGATGAACATTTATATAATGCGTCTTAATGAAAAGTACATTCAATGAAGGCTGAACTACGTTGCGTGACAGAAACATGCACTGATGTTTTAATAAAACTACAATTAAGACTGAACTGTGATGCGTGACAGAAAACACCTATCTAATCAATAGCCGTTGTTAAATATTTAAGTCGATCTTGATCTCAAACACATTTCTACGTGTATGTGCCTTTTCTTGCATGAACATATGAAGATACCGTTCATCCTTTTGCACAGGATCAACGTTTGTTTAAGTTTGGACATCGTAGAATTGCAAATTTTGCTGTCGTTTTGATATGAGTCGTAGCTGCATGATGAAGCACCAAGAAAAAATCGTAAATTGTTGAAATGATTCGTTGTGGACGTAGCATGCGCAATGTTGTTAAAGAGTCAATGTTTGAATGTATCATGTAGGCTAGCTGATTGGAATTGGTGGGCGCGTTGGTGTGAAGAAGCAAAGTTGTAAGGATCTGGATGACCAAATTTCAGAAGACAAGTGATAGTCACAGATTGAATCTGATGATTCCAGCGAAGAGAAATCGGTTTCAGATAGTTTCGCGTCTAGCAAAAGGCTGGAGATTTGCTGTTGGTATCAACTGTTGCTTTAGAGCTGCATATCAACGTCTGAAAGAAGCGGGATTTAAATCCTACAGACTGTACGCATACCTCTCAATAGCTTTTTGAATTTTAATGAATTTATGCGGACATTTTCTAGTCCGGGAGTTAGCGTGAGGATGAATGAACACATTTCAGGTCACACATCGGAGGATAGTCAGTTATCAACGATGAGGATCGATTTTCCTTCTCGTGTCCTTTCTTTGTCAAATTTTTGCATATAGTCATCGAAGACAGTGCTGATCATCCACGATCTTCTGTTCTTTGATGAAAAACCCTCCGTTATTGCTCTTTTTGATTACGTGGAGAGAGTCGATTTTGGAGTTTTCGATACCAAACGGCTATCCTCTTCTACATATAATCAAAGAAAGCTCTTCTGTTCGCTTTGTAAGTGACAGGCAACTTTCTGATCCTAGAGAAACATCGACATTTTTCGAATAGGCTGATATCAAAGAGCCGTCCATGTTTGCCATTACCATTATAGTCATCTGCTGTTTGCTTTATTTTCTTCCAATGCATTTGTTGCCTTTTGATGCTAACATCGAATCTGAAAGCAATTGCGAAAGACAAAGGAGTTTCGACTTCGAAGGTGTTATAGACGTCTTGTAAATGTCATTCTTTTACAATAGTCTGTATGTCATCTTTCCACGTCGCAACAGAAGCCAATGGAGCGGATCGGCATTCTCCATTCACGGGTCGGCATTCGATGTCAAGCAGTGACTTGAAGCGTTGGAATCATCCGTCGTTGTACTTGAAATTGATCACGCCGATTTTTGAAGCAAATTGATTGGTTTTCTCTCGATGGGTAGATGGGGATACTGCCTGTTATTGGGAATGCTTCTGATCTCTTCTGTCGAAGCCATTGCAATAAGCTTGATTCCACGTAAAAACTCGCGGAAAATGAATTCTTTTGCGACTGGTCCCAAAAGTCGATCTTTCAATATGCGCGTTTATCTGATCGACCTCTGTAGGCCATGAGTTGAATGCTTGTCGTTTCACTCCATATTTCCTTTCAACATCACTTTTCTGCAAATCGTTCTTACAAAAATCTGGAATGATTTCTGCTTTATTACGAATATTCACCGGTGAAGATTGTAGTAGTTTCATTGCCTTGAGTAATTTAAACGTGAAATTGATCGATTGTAATCGTTCTTTGAGTCATCAAGCAGCAACTTTCCATTGTACATTTTCCTATCATGGCTTCAATCCATAACAATGCTCAGATGTCGACAAAATGTTCACATGACAGCAAAGCCAAAGGACTCACCCTCAATATTTGAATACCACTCCACCCTCGCTCGCAGCTTCACACTTCTATCGAAGGCTCACAGATATCAACAATGGAAACAAGTGACCCGGGAAGTAAACAGTAATAGCGGAGGAATACAAAAGATCCATTTACGATTCATTCATCAGGTGTCCTACGTATTTTAAATTTAGACCTTTGCTCTCATCCTCATTCAATCTACGTTAGCTCTTTTGAATAACACCTCTTCAGCAGTCACTTGAAAGCAGCATCAGTTTCCTTAGTCGGTTCGGTTTAGTGAAATGTTTGTGGGTAGGGCGGATCACAATCGCTTCTACTGGTGAGTAGTTGTGTCCGCAATATGTAGTGAAGACATCGGGAATGTCATCATTTGAGAATACGGAGCCAAAGAAATTATCTGACTTATCAACATGTTGTTCAGACTGACGATTTTTTTCAAAAAGGATTGTATTGAATTTTGGCTATGAATTACTAGTTAAGCGATTGTCTAATTGATTGAGATAGGAAACTGTCGGGAAATGAAGCAGCCGACTAGTTAAGTACATGTATATGACAAGTTAAAAGTGGGTTGCTGAAACTTAACAAAAAGGGAGAACTGCATATATTTATGAGCACTGTATTTGTCTCGTAGTAGACCAATGATTCAGTGTAGAGCACCACTTTTCTGATTTAGGTGCTGGTTTGTCAGCTAAATTTGACAAAAATCAGACTAGCGTTCATTGCATCTTTCGTAATTCCTGGAATAGTGATTCTAAGTTTTTGTTCTGCTTAACTACCGATGGAAGGTTCTTGCTTTCTATTTTCCTTGGAACTACCTTCATGACAGTTCCATCTTCTGTATCATTTATAACCGCCTGTTATGCAACATTCACGGATATTTCGTCTGCCTGCATTTCGCATTTCAACCAACGATGGACCAAACTTTGTGGAGATTATAACGTGATGATATTGATGGCTTCAGCATGCCAGTTTTTAAATCTTCAGGCCATGCTTCGGGCAATATCATGTCCATGCACAAAGCTTTATATATTGGAAACAGCTTCTGTCCAATATAGATCTTTACCTAGCCAAGCTCTAAAAAGTGCAAAATTTTCATCACAAGCATGTGAATGACTATTCCAATCACTAAGTTACGAGTTCTAAACATTAATTTCAGACGATTTTGTATCCTTACGCAAAGTTTCAAGTAGTGGAAATAGTTTCCATCCAAGATAGCCATGTCTTCCAAGTCAAATTCCACAAATGTGAAATTTTAATCATAAATCCTGTAAATGACTAGTCATATCACTTACTTTAACGTTTTCAAAGAATGAGTTCATCATCTTAATGCTTAACCAGTTTTACGGATCTCTGCAGCAGTTCATGTAGCTGCTCACAGTCGAGTCGGCATTTGTATTCGAACTCCCATAGCACCGGAGTGGAGTCTTTCAACTCCGACACAAATACACTAACTTCCATAATTGGAGCAACACACAGCATGGATTAAATTTAAATCATTTGTAGATAATGCATGAATGAAATTGAAGTTGAGATTTAAGTTAATCTAAGTTAAGGCAATTGAATTGCTAAGTATGAATGCTGCTTGAAAAAATTGCACGAATCTAAACTGAAATATGAAAGTGTCCCGCCACTGTGTCCCGCAATATTTACTCAACTATTGCTAAACGAAAACATGTTGTGCAGCCCCTGATCTAACGAGTTAACAGTGGCTTACCGTAACTTCACAAAAAAAGAGAACCTGTATGTATTTATGATCACTGCAGTTGTTTCGCAGCTGGCCTATGATTCAGTGTAGAGCACCACTTTTTACTGATTTAAGTCCTGCCTTGTCAGCTAAATTTGACAAAAATCACAGTAGCGTTCATTGTATCTTTTGTAATTCTTGGAACTACCTTCATGACAGTTCCATCTTCTGTATAATTTATAACCGCCTGTTATGCATCATTCACTGAAATTTTGTCTGACTGTATTTCACATTTCAACCAACGATGGACTGAGCTTTGTGGAGATTGTGGAGGGCGCATTCGACTTGCCAGCTTGTTTGCCTTCTTGAAGTAATATTTCTATGTTTGTTTGACTTCTTATGACTTCTATGTTGGTTGCACTGTAATGCTAATTCCTAGATTTTTGCTTATTTCTCTATGGCTCATCCTAGTGCTTATGTCTAAATTTCAAATGTCTAGTGGTCGCTCTTCGAAGTAGTTTGCTTCTAGACGCCTCCATAATAAGTTTGGTAAGTAATTGGAATTGTAATATGTTTTCAATGTGAATCTGTAAATAGGTTTGATTCCATTGCAGATACCGCCAAATAGTAAAGTTGTTTTCGACACAAGTCGCTTTTCGTGGCACGTTTATAGATTATAACATGATGATACTGACGATTTCAACGTGCCTGGAATAAAATTCTAGGTCGCTTTCAGCAGCACAATCTGTGTGGAGTGGGTCATAGCTTCATGTGACTCCAGTTTCAAGTATTGTCAACAATAATAGATAGTGACACTACTCGAATAGCAGTGACACTTCTCATAGGTGCAGCAGTTTGCTGAAAATTCCCCTGCAGTTGCGGTGACGTAAATGGCAAATATGGACTGCACACACTATCTTGTCGATTTAGTGCCGGACACTCGGCCATGAATGAAACTGTTCTCAGAGCACTGGAAAGATGCGGATTTTCGCCAATTATCGAAATAGTTTGGAATGGACCAGTGAGTGACAAGTTCACGAAAATTTTGAACGGCGTTCAGTTCACGTTCATTTTTAAATTTGTGAACTCCGTTCAGTTCAAGTTCACGGTTTCAAAAATTGAACGCCGTTCAGTTCAAGTTCAGCAACATGTCCATCTCGTTCACTTCACGTTCACCGATTTCCCTTTTCGTTCATTTCCCGTTCATTTCAAAAAGAAATTTTGACCTTTACTTCGAATGCGCTTATCTATCAAATAATTGAGTCATCGCTTCCTTCACATAAAAGCTTTAGTGTAAGATGCAATTTAGAGAACTTCCGGGTTATACGATTACATGGCTTAGCAGCCTTTTCCTCTGTGACATAATGGCAATTGTATGAAGGTATATACTTGTGTAAATTTATCGTTAATAGATGGAGAAGAAGCAACGATCAGTACTAGAGCGGGTCTACAATTCTTGGTCACTAAATTTGGTTAAATTGTCGCTACTGTGGTCAAGCCATTAATGGCCTATGCAGGTGAAATCACATGCATGCACAGAAAGGTGACATACATGTCATCAATGCATATACATGTATATATCTTGCGCTTTGCGCATAACTAAATGCAAAATTCTGTTTGAGAAAGCCCATATCTCACACCAGAAATGTAGTCATCTATGAGCACTAGACAACTTTTCATGAACTATGGCAATTTCCTAAGAAATAGTTTTTCATAATGGACGAGTGATGATGTGACGATGCGATACTATTGTAGGCCTAGCATTGTGCTTTGATGCGAATGTAGACAGTATTGGCAAATTCTGTATCTGATATATCATTGCCACGTAACTTCCGACGTTCACGGTAACTGTCCGGATAGACTGACAAGTCCTGTTTATAGTTGCATGTGACCGCAGATGTAATTGCTTACATAGAATGCAAATTGACAAACAACAAAATATTTAATTAAGTATTGAAAAAGCTCAATTTGCTCTTCAAAAAATCACATCGATTCTATGATTTTTTAATTCTTTCACACTACACTAGTTGGAAAATGGTGAGAATGATGTCTACATGTACATAGCTAAATGAAACACTTGTTCAGTTGCAACAGTAATTGCTGTTCAAAGTTTTTGTCAGATAGACGACATCGCTTCCTGCTGAAGAGTTCTCCAGCATGGGAAAAAAGCCTTTCAACGGGGGCGCTAGATGGCAATGTAGTGTTTGATTGCACAAAAACTCTTTTGATGGCTGGAAACACGTTCAACAAAGCCAGCTCTTCAGTGTCTGAGTGGAGAAACCTCTCAATTAGTTCTTTCGAAGAAGAACGCACTTTTTTGGATGAAAAAAGGGATGCAATCTTGTCCTTTGATTTCTCTTCGATGTCGACTCGCTTTTCATCAGGGGGCATTTCTATCTCCACGGCATCTTGCAGTAGCTTATAGGCCGCAGCTCTTCGATTTTCCTCATGGATGAAGTCCAGGCGCTTGAACTTGGGGTGGCACACTGAGGCGAGGAGGTATTTTTTCATCACTCAGAAGGTGTCCGAATCGTTTGTCCAGTCCAGCCACAAGGCCATCCACAAGGCGCTTGCACACTGTCAAAGTATTTTTCACTTCCAGCAGCTTTTCCTTCAGTACGTGGATGGTTGGCAACAAATAACCCAAGAACATGTGCTTGTCTCCTTGAAGAATATCGAGTGCACAGGCGAAGTACTGCATTGTGGTTACGTACTCCTGGATAAATATCTTCTCGTCATTCTGAAGGTGACGATGTCCTAAGTGATCAAATAGTGACTGCATCTTATCATCTTTCTCGTTCAAGATTTCCTGCACCCGCTCCATAGCGTGAAAGGTGCTGTTCCAACGAGTACAAATAGGCACAACAAGCTTCTTACCGCACGTGTCTTCAATCCTCTGAGCAATGATGGTTCTCTTTGACTGTTTATTCCACAAGTCGTGTAGTTTCAGCATTGTCTTTCGTGATACTCTTTTAAACTGTTCGGCGGTCGTCAAGTATTTTTCAACGTCCTTTGTTGCGATTAAGTTCATTGTGTGAGCAGAACACCGAAAATGTGCAGGAAGAGAAAAGCGTGGAGTGTCAGACGATGAGAGAATGTCAGTAAGTTCTTGATAAATTACACCATCCTCGTCATTGTCATTTTCATCAGCGTCATCGTCTTCCTCACCTTTGTTTGATGCCTCCTTTAATAATTCAGCTAGAGCGGCATGAGCCTCTTCTCCAAAGTGTTTGAAGCTCTTCACAAAATTCATCGCATTGTCAGTCACAACTCCTCCTTCCATCTTGTTCTGGATGCCAAAATCGCGCATTATGGCCTCGAGCTCCTCGGCAATGCGGTCATAAGTGTGATTGCCTTTCATTCGCCTGCATGCTAACACAGCAGACTTCTCTCAAAGTTTGATGTGAGCCAATGAATAGTCACACCTAAGTATTCGCGGCGGAATGTAGTCCAGCAGTCAGCAGTAAGACAGAAGACTGAGATGTTTGAGAATTCCTTCTTCCATGTTCGTCTTCATGGTGTTGAAGTCTGCATTTAACTTGGACATCAAAGTGGCGTAAGATAGAACAGTTCGATCAGGCGCCAATCCCATGACAAACTTGCGGAAGCCCTGTCTGCGGACAATTGTGAATGGCATGCCACAAGAAGGAATGAACTCTGCAATGAGCTGATCAACTTTCTCCTGGCTGGGCACAGATTGCTTTGACATCCTGAGGAATGCATCTAGGGTGCTTTGGTCTTGGCCTTTCTTTTTCTTTGCTGTACAACCTGAGACGATCGCTTCGAATTCCTTGACATGAGTGGAATCGTGTTGATTAGAGAGATGACGCTTGAGGTTCGAGCGTGAAGTAGTAGCTGCAGAACACACACTTTGGCAAAGATTGCATTTGTAGTAAAGTTTATCATCGGTCTGCTTATTGAAAGTAAAAATGGGTTCATACATGTCCCACTTCTCACTGTCATTCTTCCGCTTTGCCATCGAGCCACTTGGAGATAAAACTTCACCACTTAACAGAAGGCATAAGGACACTGTGACTGCATTTTCATAATGAATTATTCGCAGAGACATCTAATCCCCATATCACACGTCACAGCGTGCGCTTTTTTATCATTCGATGTAATATTAACATCACTTCATAAAGGACTTCTAAATATAGAGCTGACGTGGGTTAATGATCATTTCCAAGCATAGCCAAAAATGAACCAAGCATAGCCAAAAACCCAAGCATAGCCAAAACTTTTCTGCCATCAATCAGATTTCCCAAGCGAGCCAAACTTACGCTATCCAAGCATAGAACTAATTAGAAATCAAGTTTCAGAGCTCTACGACACAAAACGCCGGAGATAGCCTATTCTTCATTATCAATGATTAAGTTAATAAACCACTTATTCGTGTATTTAACACATGCTTCTGTAGGCCTATTTAATTACACGTAGATAATCACTTCATACTGGTAGACAGTATTTACAATAAATTTGATTAAACGATTTCGAAAATGACTTTGAAGTATTGTTATTGTTGCGTTATTTGCCCCCACCAAATATGCTTGGATCATTTTTGGCCATGCTTAAGCGTTTAGCGCCGTCTATCTCCGGCGTTTTGTGTCGCAGAGCTCTGAAACTTGATTTCTAATTAGTTCTATGCTTGGATAGCTTAAGTTTGGCTCGCTTGGGAAATCTGATTGATGGCAGAAAAGTTTTGGCTATGCTTGGGTTTTTGGCTATGCTTGGATCATTTTTGGTTATGCTTGGAAATGATCATTAACCCTGACGTGGCAGTTTTCATGCTGCATTCGGTTGGGTTCCAACAATGGAGGACGGTTCTATCTTACTTACTTTATCGGAAATGCCAACATCTAAGATTTCCAAGAAATAAATATTATGCCTGCGTGGCATCATGAGCGTCAAGCTTCCAACAGCATGGACAAAAATAGTACAGGGTGCAGCCATGGGAGAAGCAACCGTAGAGTACATTCTAGCTTGAAGCAATTCCGGACAATCATGTGTGAAGGTTCAAAGGTAGAAATGAACGGGAGCAGTTAACTGCCGTTCATCTCCGAAATATGCGAACGCCGTTCAGTTCAAGTTCAATTTTGAAAAAAAGAACGCCGTTCAGTTAAAGTTCACGAAAATTGTGTACTAGTTCATGAACTAGTTCAATTGAACGGCGTTCAGTCACACTCTGGAATGGACAATGTCGATGGGAAGCGGCCAGATGGAGTCAGTGTCTGATGTGGAACGTAACATGCAGAGATATTCGCTCTCGAAAAGGACTGCATGAATCAGCCACCAGAGCTGGTTCCACAGCCTCATCAGGAGAGAAATCAATCTCGTTCACGTTTTCCCATATAGCTGATCCTTTTCTTTTTCAACCAATCGTGGTGAAAACCTCGTTCGATGGCCTCATTGACGATGCATTTCTCCAGATCACTTTGCAGATGTCAACCATGCAGAGGGAATCTGTGTTGGTAATGCAGAAATGGGCATAACTACCTTTAGTTTTTTGCAAGCATTTTTACATTGTTTTGTCCTTGTTGGTCTAAATATATGTATATCATTGCTTAACTGTTCGAAAAAGCAGCGACCATTCTTTCATCGTCAATATGTCAAAAACGTTTTAAATCCGTAGGTGTTCTGGTGTACCTCATCGATTTGGGAAATTGGTGAGACAATTACATACCCGGTAGCAGCTAGTACAGGAACATGCGGCTATCACATTGCGGAAAGCTTAATTTTGTTCATAAGTGTTGCCCCATCCCGTTAATAGACAACAAAACTCTTTCTTCTTCCAGGAAAATATATTCTTTAGACCTCAACTTCATGTTTTGATACTCAACTTTCTATGTACTCATTCAATGGAATTCCTCATCGCACTACATTAATTTGAATTATTCACTGGACTTATTCATTGAACATGAAAAAATCGACGCTGTTGTTACAATCAACAATTCGCACCTTTCCGTTATTGGAAATAGCTAATTACAAAATCATCATCGGCATTTTCATCAATATGAATGTAAATTCTGTCATGGTGTATAAACGAACTTTCAAAATTGAACAACTACAACACAACAATTACAACGCAAGTCTGGGTATGTGAGCATATATGCATGTGCAAATTTGGTTTTATGCGACTACATACCATTTTTGTCGATTAGTAATAATATTTGTCAAGAACCAAGTGCATGAAAATTGTAGTCACAACAAGTAGAAACTGACAAATGTCAAACCCATGACAGGCTAATGAACGAAACTTCAAAGAACAGTTTACTTAGAATGGATAAAGGTGTTCATGTTTACCATATGTCCAAGCGCCTAAAATGTTAACCCTTGTCTTGACTTAAGTTTGATAACCTAACCCGCTGACCCTTCGTATGCTGTAAGTTGATTCCAATGACGAACGGATGTCAACAGTGAAAAACATCGGTCTGTGTTGGTGATGTACTGGCATCAGGAATTGAAATGGATTCCCACCCTCGAATTTTGAAAAGATGACACATCTTGACAATCATAAACTTAGAGATTTTTCATATGTGTGTCTTTTGGTATTGAACATGTTAGAATTAGACTTGTGCTTCTCAGAAATGGACCTCCTTTGATCGGTATTCGGAAGTGCACGGTAGTAGAAACATATAACGCTCGTGATTAGTTCGGATTGCAAACAAAAATCTACGTAAAGCAATTCCCCTAAGATTGTTTCTTTCATGTATTTAGTTACTTCTTATTAAAGTGCATCTAGACATTTTTATTGGTGGTAGGCAACAACAGCATGCGGGTTGTACCACATTGATTCACGACAGTATCTTTGTAATCAAAATCTGTCCCTAATTAATTCGCGTGAACATCTTTATTATCAATGTTGACTACGCAGAACATGTGTTACAAATCAACTGTTTCATCTGGTAATCTAGTTTCATCAGTTGCTAGGTTGCAGTAGGTACAATATGGGTTTTGCATGACCCAAAAGTAATAAATTATCAAAATCATAGTTCCTAAACATTCATTTAACATTATATATTTTGTCATTTTCCACATAAATCGACAGCATCGGATATTATGACAGAAAGACCACGACCAATTCTATTGGTATTGGTGGCTCTTACAAAGTCTCAGTCTAACCAAAAAGGTTGTTCATGCTATTGACAGGGTTGAGATATATTTAAGATTAACGCGTGTCTAATTGATCTATTAAAAATTCACAAATTGCTTCAAGTCTAGGCTAAATTAAGATCATCAAGTTGAATTTTTGCATGCCTATAGATGTCTAAGTAGAGATAATCAATCTGACTTTTGCAACCTGTCATATCCATTAACACCTTCCGCTAATTATTATTTCAGAACATAAATGGGTGAATTAAAGTCAAACTATCACTGAAAATATGTGAATAGCGGTGCTCCTGCTACAATTATTATTGATAATTGTAAATGTCACATCACTTACTTTCATTTAGGCGGCTTGAGTTAGTAGTCATTGTAGCACTCATTCATGTAGCACTCAGATGCGGCGAAATACAAACCGGTGTGTGTCTATTTCAGCATAAAACAAGTCTAGTTGCTTATAAAAATTAATTATGTTTTCACTTCAACGTTTCAATGACAAAATAGAACGCTAACTCATGGAATTTACGGTCGCCAACCAATTTACCGCTGTAATTTTAACGGGCGCAACCATCTGCGAACAGCTGTAAAACACGTGGGTTATCATTTTAAAAATGAATTAAAGCTGCTCGGAGTCCCGAACAATTCGTGCCCACGTCGGGATAGGCGGTTTCAACACGATGACCCTTCTAGCCTTTATATAGTATAGTATCTGAATTCTATGGAAAAGGCTTAGGACATTTACATTGTTTTATTGATGAACTCATCGGTATTTCGTAGAATGATGGCTTTACGAATTTCATAGAAATCGCGTTGAAAATATGTTAATCAAGAGATGGACATGCATGAAGCGCAACATTATCTGTTGCTTCTGAAGCATAATGATTTGTCAATGAATTCATCAATATCATAAGCTTGTCCGATACCTAATTATTCGCAGTACCGTACATAGAAATCTTTTCGAGAAGTACTGGGTCAAATAGAGGAACTTAACGTAGCAACAGTTCAATAGCTTTAAATGCATAAGCTCACGCTATCTGCTATTTCTGATGTGCATTGCTTTGTCTATAAATTTATCAATTGCACAAGTTTGTCCTGCCTTTAATACATTCATAGTTTCATAGAAATCTGATCGCTCACAATCCACTAAGAAAGGAATCAATGCAAGTCTTTCAATTCTGTATCGAGGACAGATTGATATGAAATGAAATATGTCTTCTGTTTCGTTCTTGTCACAGAATTTACAAATAAAATTATTATGAGTGCTTCGGTTTTGATACCTACCAATTTCTGCTGCGAGAGTACCTGCTCGAGTACTGCTGCGATTACCTGTTCGTAGCAGTAGTAAGCAAACGGCGAACACCCGACCGGCGCCCCCCCCTCTGGAACGACAGAGGTTGTAGTCTGTCGTGGTGTGCCGGCCAGCTTGGTCCACGTTCACAAAATGTTCGCTGACTCCCCCCCCCCTCTGGAACGACAGAGTGTCGTGGTGGACTTGGGCGACCGTCAGGATTTGTCTTGAGGCTATAGTGTGTGATGTTTTTCGTGCGATCTGCTGAATGTTGGGTTGTAAAATGGGCTGTTTCGAGTGGAAGGAGTGCTCGGATGAGAAAACGGAGGCCAGATTCGGATTCAGCGTGAAATTCTGCATCGGTATGGTGAATTTGAACGCAATCGGAGAGAAAAATTTTCGCTGACGTCCCCCCCCTCTCGGGAGAGCTCGCTTCGATTTTGGCTTCCAGTGGACGGATTTTGTCGTGCCATAGCTCGTTTGAAAGCTAAGAGTGAGACAAATTCAGTGAAACAAACGGCTTGTTCATATCTGTCTTCGTTTAGATGTGAGACGCCATTTAAGATTTTGGGAGATTGGCGAAAAACGACAGAGTTAGAATTTGGGACGTTTTGGGCTGTAGCTTCAAAACGAAGCATCGGATGGGAAAACGGATTTCAGATTTGGAATCAGCTTGATGTTATTATCCAATGAGGATCATCATCCAATGAGAATCAAGCATTTCTATATAAATAGGGAGCCTTCCACAGTGAGAATCATATCATCGTTGAATCACACGAGTGACGGACGCATATTTTCTCTCTCTATTCTATTATCCAACTAAAATGGTAAGTCGCTACTTTCCTCCCTCTCCTCCCTTAAACGTAAACTTAATACAATCTTTTTTATTTTCAGGCATCTACTCCATCTGCTGCACTAGTAGGACAAAATGGCGGTCAAACGTTACAAGGTTGGCTACGGTCAGATCATCTACAACTGAGGCCAGTTGAAGAAACAACAAAGGTACATCATCCTACACCGCTACAGCGTAAATTTAAACAAGTCTTGCGTTATGACGATCATAGCGTAATACTCCAAACGGGAATGCTCCCTTCCACGGATGTCAAGATAATGCGCAGTCAGTATGGGGACTACATACTGATACCCGTGAGTCCGTACATTCGCCACCAACTTGATATTATTGAGGAGTACGTGACATTAAATATGGACATTCCTACTCCTCTTGCTCAAGAGTGGAAGGCTAGAGATGACAAGGATACTCCCTATAGATAGATTTGGGATGGTAATCACATTTGCCTACCGGTATCACATTGGTGTACTTACTATAAGAAGGATGGAGATCATTCAATACACATCAGATATGATGAGCTCGATGAAGGTACTTGGGATATCCTTTTCAAAGTGAATGGGCTATATTATGGTCGACACAAGGATAATAAAATAGTCTCTCTCTCCATGCATATGGAATCCATCCTATATATTCCAAAACCACCCAACGTGGATGACATAATTGATCAAATCCTTAACAGCAGTGGTACGAAGCGCAAGTCGGAGAAGAATGCTGCACCAAAACGCAAATCAAAGAAGGAGAATTACTAGTCCTTTCCTAACTCTACCCTATGACAATTCGCTTATGTGCTTTGAGTGTCGTAGATGTGGTCTTAGTAGATACATTTTACTTCTTCGTTGCCATCATATCATTTGTGTATTTTGTCGTGAAAAGCATCGATGTAATTCTTCATTTTGTAATATGTTATAGAACGCTTCCTTAGATGTGTAATTTCCGTTTTAGGCTTCTATCATCATTTTTATGGATTGTGAGGGTGAACCTGTACAGGAGCTCAGTGCTATTGCTATGAACAATTGGACATATCAGATTGTTAGTGTCTATCATCAACATGCCAACTGCCATGGACTTAATCTGAAATATTTGCAAGACTATGGCTTTTCTTGTGAGAGTGCTCTTCTTATTGACTTTAAACGATGGTTAGCTGCTTTCAATGTTATAAGCATCTTTTGTAATAATCCTGGTAAGGAGAGGAAAGTACTTTCCAATCTAATCATTGATGATATTTTGCTCCCGCCTTGGGATAGTAGAGTGAATCAACATTATCATGAAGTCACGAAACGTTTTAAGGATTTGTGTGTTCCTATTTTGTCTATTCGTTGTAGTAGCTACGTTCATAACCAATGTTTCTTTCCACCTTACCTCAACACTGCCAAAGTCCTGTATGGTTATCATTGCTCGCTGTATGATAGTTACCAGCTGTATCTATTTTATCTCTTTCAAACCATTGATTTATAATGCATGCTTGTTACCGTTATTCAATAAATGTTAATATTGATATGTGAGAAGAGTTGTTGTTTTCATGCAATGGATGGGTTAGATAAAGGGCGATCATGTCTTTCTCAAACGACTGCGGAACATTACATTTTCATAGGCAAAGTTTAAAAGGAGCTGTTCAAGATTATGTGATAAATTTTCATAAAGATGAGACCGACATCGAATCAGTGGTCGATGATGGTAGCACTCTATTTCTAGAGTTAATGAATACATTCTCTGATAGCATTATCATGGCGCGATTAGTTGCGAAAATTAAGTTTAGTCATTTTGGAAAGGAAGAGGTGGAAAGTCGCTCTTTCCATTTTGCTTCTTATTCAATGGAAGTGGTAGATCACCCCGAAGAATTTTTTAAAAGACATATGATAAAAATTGCTGAACGTCTTAACGCATTTAACCATCATGGTAGCAGTCTAGTGATTGAATCGATTTCAGATATTCACATTCAACTTTCCATAAAGAAAAATTGAAAATGCAGTGGTACTTGATTGTAGCACAACTGGTTTTCGAGCTATGTCTGCTCACTCTCGAAGTATATTCCTTCTGTACATGCGTCTATTATTTAGAAAAGGCTAGCAAATTCATATCTTCAAAAAGACTTGCTATAGACATCAGTAACGGTGAAACTATGTGTTGTGATGTATGTAAGCGAAAGGATGGAAATGAAAAGCGCATCTTCAAGAGATGTAAGCATGCTTTTTGTCAACGCTGTTTCATACGTAATTGCATTCAACTTTGCAAATGTAACCACTGTGATATTGCTCATTTCGAGTGTCACTTATGTCGCAATAGTTAGTACCTATGCAAATGTGGTAAAGATAGGTTTTAGTAAAGACTAACACGGAAAATGGCGAAACGTAACATGGCGAAACGTAAAAGTCAAAAGTCTTCAAAGTTTTCTTCAGCCATTCAAGCTCTCCGACGAATGAAAGCAAATCAGCGATACAATGCTATACGACATGCTAACGATAAATTCATTTGTGAATTTATTTCTCATGTGAGGAAGTTGAGGACGAAGAAATTAGCGCCAAAACAACGAAAGTTACTTAAGCGATATTCGCGTTTCGCAAATCGCGTTTCATCTCCAATCCTAAAGTCACCCTTCAAAGAAGGAGGAAAACTCTAACACAAAAGGGCGGTTTCCTTCCAGCAATACTTCAATGATAGCTCCTGCCGTGGGCAACCTATTGGGTAATATCTTTGGCTCTAAGCGTTAATTATGCAAATGTTGAATCTCAAAGTAATAAAATGGATTTCAGACTTCAATGTGATAAAGTTCTGACTGTATCAGGTCCATCTCATGCAGGTAAAACTGTTTTCACGCTGAATTTATTGGATAAAAGAAGGGAGTTGTTTAAGGAACCTATCAATCGAGTGATTTGGTGGTATGGTATTTATCAACCGTCGCTGTTTCAGGAATTGCAAAGTCGCAACTTTATTCGACATGAAGGAATTATTCCAGTGAATAAACTTCAGTCTAATGATGTTGTTGTATTGGATGATTTATTAAAAGAAAGTAAGAATTCAAAAGATGTTACAGATATGTTCACTCGCGCAGCACATCATAAAAGGTGATTTATCATCTATATCACACAAAGTTTGTTTCCTGATGGAAAAGAAGCTCGTACACGAAACCTGAATGCACACTATTATGCTATTTTCAAGAATCCGCGAGATAAAAGTCAATTTGAAATTTTAGCGCGACAAGTTGCACCCAGAGGATCAAAAGCCTTAATTGAAATTTTTCAAGCAGCTGCTGAAAAACCATACGGTTACTTATTCATTGACTTTAGATTTTAGTTTTTTTTTTAGCTTTAGAATTTAGATTTCGAAGTGATATTTTGAAAACTCCCATGATTACCTACAAACTATGAGTTCTTATTCTCGCATAATTGTTATTCCTCAGGATGAATATGTACAATTGACTGCCATGCAGCAAGTAAAGCAACCTCTTGCAAATCAAATGTATAGGAAAGAAATAGATTATCAGCAAAATGTTCACATCAAAGATCCACATCGTGCTGTATTATTACAATCGGAAACTGTTGAGCAATTAAAAAACTTGAAGAATAAGATGCGTGACTCTGTATCGACTGCTACACCTTTAGCATCTCGCGCACATGCCATATCTCTTTTCAATAGTATTGAACCCCATCTCAATGTAAATGATAGAGGATTACAGATGAAAATAAAGTGATTGATGCTTCACGTTATGAAGACTTGATTCAGTAGTATGCGACACGTAGAAAGCGCTGTCAGGGCTATGTTCCACCTGGTTGGTCATACTTTCTTAACTATTGAAAAAGCATAATGTACCAAAATTTGCTTTGAATAATGAGACATTGAAAGAACTTGATTCAACAGTGGCTACTGCTCCAATGCTTCAGACGGTGAAAATGCCAACAAATTGGTTTAAGGCGTCACCTGCTACATCCCCTCCCACACTCACTAAGCAAACAAGAGGAAGAACTCGACGTAGATCTACATCACCACTAAAACTAGTAAAAGGAAAACGTAAAACAGCTCCTCCCAGGAAATACATGTTCTCAGACTATTAATATGAAGCAGATGTGTTGCTTGCCATGTAATGAGCCGCCAGAGGTGAATGTCGTTGTCACTTGCACTTGCTGCGCCAGCTCTCATAATGAAACCCCTAAGCAATGTGAACACGATCGCAAAACCACTAAAGCTAAATGCTGCAGTTGTTGTAAATGTAGAAAGGCAAGAAAAAAAAAGATGAGAAGGAGGAAAAAGAGTCAGTCGTCATCGACTGAACGTTTGAAGTCAATCTATTATGATGTAAAACATCCGGCAGGATTTGCATCTATCAAGAAATTATCAAAAGCGAGTGGTCTTCCACAATCACAAGTGAAACGATGGTTAAAGGGTCAGGCTACCTATACACTCCACAAACAAGCGAAAAAGAAGTACCGCACCCGCCATTATATTGTTCATGACATCGATGAACAGTGGCAAGCAGATTTGTGCGATGTCGCCTCCATTTCAAAACATAACTCGGGCATAAATTTTATTTTAACCGTCATTGATATTTTCTCGCGTTATGCGTGGGCTCAACCTTTAAAAACTAAAGAAGGGAAAGGAGTAGCAAAAGCATTCCAAACAATTTTTCGAGAAGGTCGGATTCCAAAAAGAATTCAGAGTGATCAAGGAAAAGAGTTTGAAAATCAGCATGTGAGAAGATTATTTGAGAGGCATGACATTGAGTTGTTTAGTGTAAAGAGTGCTTATAAAGCTGCACTCGTTGAACGTTTTAATCGCACATTAAAAAATCGCTTGTGGCGACATTTTACTGCGAACTTGACACAAAATTGGACAAAGGTTCTACAAGATACACTCCATGCCTACAATCACTCTATTCATCGTTCTATTGGACTCAGACCAGTAGACGAAAATGCTGACAATGTAGATAAAGTGCGCGAATCATTCCAACGTAAACGCACTCATGTGAAAAGTGATTTGAAAATTGGTGATAAAGTTCGTATCTCAAAAGTGAAAAGTGTTTTTGCTAAAGGGTACCTTCCGAATTGGACAGAGGAGGTATTTACAGTATCAAGGATTAATCAAAAAGACTCTCCGACCACCTACAAGTTGAAAGATTACGATAATGAAGAAATTGAGGGTAGCTTTTACCGCGATGAGATTGAGGTAGTCACTGAAAGTGAAACATATTTGGTAGAGAAAATCATTCGATGTAAAAAACGGCAAGGTGAAGAATTGTGTCTTGTTAAATGGACTGATTATCCTTCAAGTATGAACTCTTGGATGCGT
Organism: Prostheceraeus crozeri; assembly: GCA_907163375.1. Classification (NCBI taxonomy): domain Eukaryota; kingdom Metazoa; phylum Platyhelminthes; order Polycladida; family Euryleptidae; genus Prostheceraeus; species Prostheceraeus crozeri. The sequence continues at coordinate 35,131 of CAJQUW010002133.1, read as the reverse complement.
CGTGCCGACATCTTTCATCTAAGTGATCGACAGTGATTCATGCAAAGTTGTAACTAACAATGTTTAGGGTTTGAGCTATGAATCCAACTGCCTCATTTTATTCACGACCCTCCTATGTAGGTGGTGGAGGACAAATTTACATCGGCGCTCGCCGCCAACGTGGAGATAGCATACTTGGTGCACTGAAATCTGTTGTAGCACCTCTCATATCCAATGTCGGTAGATCTTAAAAACGAAATGTTTTAACTAATGCCGTTGGCTTTGCTGGTGATGTTGCTAGTGATCTTTCGAGAGGTAGAAGTTTTAAGAGCAGTTTGTTGAATCGTGGGAAGGAACGCGGTTTAAAAACATTGAAGCAGACCTTTGTTGGTGTTACTCAAGGAAAGAAATCACCTAAACGAATGAATAAAGGAAGGAGGAAACATCGCGGAGCTGGTAAGGTGCTATCTTCAGTCAAAAGGCATTCACGCAAACGTCGCACAGGCTCTAATCATTCATGAGGCGCTAAACGACGACGCTGCTATAACTTCTAATCATGGAGTGTAAAACTTCCGGTTTTTGTTTGTTTGATCAACAAGCCATACAGACAGATATTCTTAGTTCAAGTATTGTAGATTATCATCCTCGAACAGCTGAGAATGCTGGCCCCATTGAATTTGTTATTCCTGGTGGTAGTGATGACTACATAGATTTGAGTTATGCGATGGTTGATTTGAGGTTTAGAATTCAGCAAGCAGATGGAACTGCTATTGACGATACACATAAAGTTGGACTGAACATTTTACCATTGACTACATTACTTCGCGATGTTTCTCTAACGATTGGAGAGCAGCAGGTGAAAGGTGGTCAAAGCGATTATCCCTATAAATCATATTTCAATCATGTATCACAGTTTCATCCAGCAGCACAAAAAAGTCATATGGAAGCCATGGGATGGTACAGAGATGAAGCAGGAAAATTTGATGTTGAAACAAACAGTGGCTTTGTAAAGCGATCTGCTATGATTAAAGATAGTAAAGTATGTCAGCTATATGGTCCGCTGAATTTAGACTTCTTTAGACAGTCAAAATTTTTACTCTGTAATACCAGCATGCGACTCAAGCTGACATTGAATAAGCCTGAATTTGCGCTGAATGCATTTGCTAAAGTTGACAATTTTAGAATTCATGTGGAAGATATTGCACTTTACATTCGTCGAGTAGTACCGAATCCAAGTGTCATTAGAGGACATGCTGAAGGTCTTAACCGCCAAAATGACATTTACCTCGTTCAGCATACAAAGCTTCTCACCTTTACAATTCCGAAAGATCAAAAGAGTTTCATGAAAGATGGCCTCTTTCCATCGGAAGCACCGAAGCTCCTCATGGTGGCAATGGTTGAAAATGATGCATTTAATGGTAATATAAAGAAGAATCCTTTCAATTTTAAACACAATCAGTTAAGTGAAATTGCTTTACGTGTAAATGGTGTGAGTCATCCTGGTCCACCCGACAAACCAGATTTTGCTGCGGATCAATTTATGCGCAGTTATGTTGATTTTATGGATGTTTTTGGCTTTTACAATACGGATGACACCAACGGACTGACTATGAAAGAGTTTAAGAGTAGATATACTATTTATGCATTTGATTTGACTGCTGACAGCGATATTAGTGCACCCTATCGTCAAGCGAACGTGCCTCATAATATTCGTTTGGATTTGACGTTCAAAAGAACACTACCTGAGACGATCAATGTATTAATTTATGCAGTCTTCGATTCAAATATTGAAATTACAAAGTATCGTGACGTGATTCTTCAGTATAATCGTTAATGAGTTGGTTGACTGCTGACGATATTAAGACTAAAGTGCAGCGTAATGCAGACGAAGCGACGTTGAAAGCTTTCGATAATGTCTATTCACTCGATACCTTACCACCTGCAGTAAATCACTATCCCATCTTTATTGTGCTAAACACTCATTCGCAGAATTTAGGCGGTGAGCATTGGAAAGCGATCTTTATTGGAGAAGACCGACGTGGTGAACTATTTGACTCTCTTGCTCAACCTCCAAATATACCAACACAGCAGTGGTTGAGAAAACATACGCGTCAATATCAGCGAAATGAACGCATACTACAACATCCACTTTCATCAACGTGTGATGCTTTTGTACTGTACTTCATCTTAAAACGTTTACATGTATCTTGATTTGCATCTATTATTCAAAACTTTTCATGTAATCCATCCTCTAATGAAAAAATGATTTGTAAGTTCTATCATGATTTGAAATAAAAACATCATGTTGGAAAAATTGTTTTTTATTTTACAATCCGCTGGGTACGTACATACTCAATGAGATAGTCTAGGATCACATTTGCTTGTACATGAGATTTTAGTCCAGTAATGATCACTTTACTATTATGAAAGATTGCCACATGCACAGGTAACCAACAACTAATGAGAGCTGCAGGAAAAAGTTCGGGTTCATAACACAAATTGTAACTGCTGGTACGAATCTTCAAAAATGATAGACTGTCACTCAATTGAGTAGAGATCACCATATTGTCCACAGTCAGATTCGACATCACACACCTCTCCCTCTTCCATATCCGACGTAGTAGTCTTTGTAGCTCTAAGCGCATTGACTGCGCCGATGAATGAGAAAGGGCGCCGAGAATCTGTACAGTCCCATTTGGGAAGAGTTGAAGATTCCGTGAATTGTTCATCTTCACCACTAACATTTGAGGTCGGCCCGGGTAATACTTGCTGTTTGGAAGGTGTTGGTGTAATGTTGTGAGATCGATTTTGGTGTAGAGTCTGAAGCGACGGAGAATGTTGACGATGGTGTAGCGATGGCGCTTCATGATAAAAGAATGAGTAAATTGAGCGATGTACCTTCCTTTTATACTTTTCCCAACTACCTTGATGAAATGTGAAGTTAGTATGAAGTTGGGAATGATAGAGTTGAATTCGCCGATTGTTGACGCGCAACCAGATGCGATTTCCAATACGTGAATGTCTTTTCATATAGAAGTATTTCAAATCCTTCATGATATGATGTAGAGATTGAAAATGACGATAAGATCAAGCAAACTCTCTTCTCACATTTCCAGTTGAATCTTTGAAATAGACGTTTCGATCATGATACGTTTCAATACGTTGTAGGGAATCTAATTTCCAACTCATGATGTGTGGTAGTCATGTCTGATTAAGATTTGCATAGTAGGGCGATGAACTCACGACGAATAAATGTCATGATGGAGCGATGTATGTATCTTCTATACTTCTCCCAATTGTATTTGCGAAATGAGAAACAGTTTGCGGAATGAGAATGGCAGATTTGAATTTCATTGTTGCGACGTTGAAGCCAAACTTGATCACCCAAGGAGATGAATCTTAATGTTTCAAAATATTCCAAATCCCTCATGATATCATTGAGGTTGACAAATTGTCGCCATGTTAATGTAATACCTCTTGATGTATGACCATGAGAATTTTTGTAATGTACCTTTCCATCACGATCAACTCTGATATATTGTAGAGAGTCCAAAATCCAAGTCTTCATGATGTTATGCAAAGTCGCAGATCAGCAATATAAAAATGTCGTTTTATCATATTTTGCTTAGCAATGTGGCTACAAAGAGATTTGCTAGTAATCGAGCCGCACTCTTTTCTACTCCCATTGATCATACACAACAGCTAAATGGAAATTGGGAAGTGGGTGTCACTCAACTTGTTTATAGCAACTGTGTCTATACTTTTGATCATGAGGTGATGACTATTAATATGAGACGTACAGCTCCTTACCAATGTGAAAAGGGCTGCCGAGTATACATTCCACAGTGGCCAAAGAAAGATCTCTTATTATGTAAAAAGTTTATATATGATTTCCTGAATAAAGCGTGTAAACATATTGTCCAATTTACTCCGCACAATGATGATTATACTTATGTACATCATGTAGTTGAGAAAGATTGGATTGTTGGTTTAAGTCCAAGTTTAAGAAATGATTTAGGTTACCTCGCTAGCGCCTTAACAAGCTATGATAATTTTAACGTTAATTACCACATAAGTGGTTATAAACAGTTAATATATCGAGAGGAAGCTTATTATGTAGATCTTATTCCAAAAAATGAGAAGACGTTGGTGAAGAAGATTGTGATTAAGCCAAGAAAGACAAACATGACTCCTGAAACATTATTGAAGAAATTTAATTATCTCCTTCGAGTTGATGGTAAACAAGTGGCAACATTGACTTATATCAAATCATCTAATCATATTGCAATAAGTAAATTAAATGATGATGATCTAGTATTAGTTTGTTCAAAAGATTTTCATCAGTTCGTACGACATCATTCTGCAGCTGTTCATGGAAAATTTAATATGCAACATTTACCATGTGAAAGGTCAAATCAATTTGATACAGAATGGAGCGTATCTTTATACAGAAAGTGTGTACTAGAGCCTTTAGGTGGTATCTTACATGAAACAAGAGTGTTGATGCCTCGCATCATTACTTCAGTTAAATTGGTTGTAGATTATTTAAATGAAGTGATTAATGAGCAACATATTTCATTTTCTGAAAAAGAAGGTACTTTGTCTCTCACTATAAGTGGAAAAGGTATTGAACTAATTATGGACAAAACTCTAATGGACATTTTGGGTTTTCATCAAAATATCTTTAAAAGTGGTACTGTAACCAAAGCTAGCGCAGACATGTCGCTATCGCGTCGTACTAACTATTTTCAGATATATTCCAATATTGGTGAAGATGTACGTGTGGGAGATGTTGAAGCTCCATTGCTAGCAATGATACCATACCAGCCAAAAAGCTGCAGTATTTTATCTGAGCATACTTTCAAGAAAGTGCATTATACAAAGCTGAAATCAAACTACATCCCACAAATTGATATTGCCATTTATGACGATGCTGGTGCGTTGATTCCTTTTCATAAAGATGCTGTGACAAGTATCACACTCCATTTCCGAATGAAGAGTTAATGCAAAAGTATGCTAATATATTTTTCCAATGTGAATAATATGGAAAGTGAAAATAAGGACTCGTTTCTAATCTACTTACCCAGTAATGCTTCTATGAATAAATTTCCCAAAAATAAACCATCAGACTATCGAGTAGAATTAAATCGCCCACTGCATTTAGAAGGTGAATGGGAGGTTGGCGTTTCTAGTATTTGCTATGATAGCAATATTCAGAATGTGAATGATTTGGAAGAAATGATATTGACTCCTCGCACCCATGATGGAATAACGATGAATAATGCATTCCAGTTCCCATACAATTTAACATCAGATGGAAAGTGGAACTATGAATGGATTCAGATAAAATCAGATTCTTATGAACCATTTGGGAATGAGAAAATTATTAAGGCATTCAACAGTGGTAATACTTCCATCATGAAGAATAAAAATCAGAAAGCTTATGAGTTTACTATCTATCATTGGAGTGGGAGACAGTTCCTCCGCTTTCATTCTTTTACTAAAGGTCTTACGCTGAGGTTGGATAATGAATTCTATCCACATCTTGGTTTTGGTCATGGACTACATCTAACGTCAATTGCTACTGCAAATGTTAAAAAAGTTTATTCAAATCGAATCAACAAATTTCATTACAGATTTAAAATATTTGATGAAGATGTTATAGAATGCGAAGAGCGCATCATTTTGAAAAAGCGTGGTGTTCAACCTTTATCACTTATTGAGTTAGTAAAACGATGGAATGAGACTGTGGGTAAGAAGTATGGAGAGAAAAGTATGGCGGACAAAAATAAGTTGGTTATTCAGAAATATAATGACAAACTTACAGTTTATTTCTCTCCAACCTTGCGTCATTTTATAAGACATTATACACCTATTATTGGAAGCGGTGTGGTGTATGGTTCTCATGAATATCACACTAAAGCTGATTCAGTTAATGATGAATGGTGGGTGGACATCTATGGTGATCGCATCAAGAAAATTTACCAGTCTTATGAAGAATCTAAAGTTGCTATCAATATAATGCCGCGTCTATATCATACAGTTGAAAGCTTCATTCATGTAGTAAATCCTTATATACAACAGAGGTTGAAGCATGTGATGAAAAGTAAATATGATGTAAAGACACACCACATTTCGTTTTCAATTGAAAATCAACGCGTTGTTCTGAAACTGGGTGATGACATTCAATGTCAATTGAGTAAAAATTTGAAAAAACTCTTTGGTTTTTCAATGCTACAAACTGTGTTTGCTGCTGTGCATACGGTTGGTATAGAAACACCAATGACACTTGATAAACATGAACAGCACCTTTACATTCAAAGTGATTTGATTCTACCTATTTCTGTTGGTGAGAAAAAAGAATACATTTTACGTGATTACATTCATGATAAAGACGCTTCATATGGAATAGTCGAGAAGATGTTTGAATCTATTTTCTATCATCCCGTCGTCAAACAAACTATACCCTCTATTACTATTAAAATTACCAATGGTTTACAAGAGTGCATCCATGTGAAAGATACTAAATCCCTCGTAACTTTAGTGTTTCGGAAAACAAAGTGAAGTCATTGTGATATGTTTATTGAAATAAAAATATGTATGAAAAAGTCTTTTCACAGATATAGGGGGAATGGGCTGACTGTAGGCATATATTCACAAGGAAGAAACGATCTCATGCGATACATAAAACAGCAATGTTTATCTACAGAAATCAACATAAAAATACTAAGTTAAGGATGATTATGCTAAGACGTCTCCTGAATGTGGTAGTGTGAGTTTAATTCTTTTGGGTGGTGGTATGTTTGTGTCAGGATGTCCATGTGGAAGAGATATGTTGTGTTCTAACCAGCACCTCTTATCCTCCCATGCTGAAAGCGCCCGTTTCCTAAAAGTATGAGTTTTGATCTCATGCGACTTAGATTTTAAGATTGTCATATTGACAAACGTTATATTTTTATTTCTATGGGCTTTCCTGAAATTTTTATGTTTCATGTTAGAGACCAATGATCTTGATATGCCTTTAGCACGCTTAATACTTTCGTCGCTATCCTTTAATTTCATACTGCACATTTTTGGACGGAGGAGAATCATTTCATCTATTTCCTTCCCTGCTGTCTCATCCTTAAAGCAGCCAAGTTTTGCCTTATTTTTGATGGAGTAGGGTGGGTGTTCAGTAGGACAATTTGATGTATCAAAATATCTTTCTAAAGATTTTCCTACTTCATTGAAATTTAAATCTTCTTGATTGGTAATACCTAAGAAGAAACTATCTGTATCGCCACCCAACAAACGAACCTCTTTTACGAGAGGACATGGTTTTAGTATTTTATAAAAGAGTTGGTACATTTCAAGCGTAGAGTAATCTAGTACAGCTTGACCAATATAGATGGGCTTGCACAACTCAACTTCAGATTTTATCATTTTAACACCTACAAGGTCCTCATCGATAATGTCTCTATCGATGAATAGAGGTGATGAGACCAATTTCTTAAATTTTGTAACATCATTGACTAGTTTATAGTTTACACGTTTTCTAACATCATCCATCGTCTTACCAAATAGACTATTATTCTTATACTTATAAAAATCTTTTTCAAAATTATTTTGGGCTAGTGCACGTTTCTGGCTGTTGCTATCAATATATGGTTTGAGGAAGGCTTTCTGTCTAAATTTAATAATGCGGTGAACTCTTTTTAAAATCATACCCATTTCTAAATAAAATTTTAAGATGCTAAAGTGGACTAGATAGTTTTCCTTATCATACTGGGTGAGTAAAAGTTTGCTGCAAGACTTATAGTCGGGTTGACCGCATGATTCTAAATCTTTATGAAATTGTTTCATAAAGTCGGAAAACATATCTTTGGACACTTCACCTGATTCGGGTGCGAGTGGAAAATCTACGGTTTTATGTTTAATATTATTTGGATAGATTAGATCTATCTCAAAATAATATCCCAATCACCTTCATCTGGAATTGCTAGTGTGTTAGAAGGGTTGGAGAGATGCTGAATTTCACTATCATCTAACCAACTAAACTCAGAGTGAGGGAGTGGTTTGGATAGTGAACTACCATATAAATTATTTTGGTCATAATACTTAAGATGAGTCTGATCATCGACTACTAATTTTGATTTTAACCTATGTTTATTTACAAATGTGAGACCACCGCGAATTCCTCGCTCAAATAAATTATACATCTCTGGATCTTGTAAGAGATGAATGGTCTCACCAGTTATTTTAAAAGCAGACTTAAATGACATGGCTGGCAGACTGACAAAGTGGACGGGATCTAACTTATCTTCTTCTAATGCCACTTGTCGAAACTCCTGAAATACATCAGCCAGCAAAAATACATCTAACTTAAGGTAGGCAATCATATATTCGCCAAATGTATGGCAGTCAAATTTTATCCATGCATCTTGTGCATGATCATAATCTTCGGTCTTACATTCTGCACCGCTCAAATCATTTTTAAATTTATCTATGGGCGGAAGAGAAGTCTCGCCGAGTTTATTAATCGCATCAAAATATGCATATGGAACGACTCCTTTCCGTGTGATGACTTCATCGGTTAGATTTGGATATTGTTTCTTAAGATTTTGTGTTAGTGGAAGAGACTTTAGATTTTGTACGAGAGAGGCCAGTGATGCAGTCATAAATTGGTAGGAATCTAAAAATTTTATATCAAAATAGACCGTCTTATTTTCTTTAGTTTTATCGACAGGCACTTTTGCTGTCATGGCCATAAACTTCTCTCTCGTTTGTGCTATTACATCAAGCTTCCACTCTTTCATTTGACCTAAACATCCTTTTATTATCATATGGCTGTCGTAGCCCTTGAAATTATGGAAAATGACGGGTAATGTACGCCGTTTCATCCTAAGTGAAAAATTGCATTTTGAGCATAGTGCGTTTCTAAATTTACCAGTGATGTGATCATGGTCGCACACTTTCTTAATCTTATCATTATCAAATGTTTTACTACATTTGGGGCAAACGTTGCAACTATCAAATTTTGCTTGATCATCTGCTGTCATATGCAATGATCTGCGATAGAGTTCACCATCATACTTTTGTTGAAATTTTACAGCCTGTTCGAGGAATTGCAGGAATTGGTAAATACAATCCTCACCTTGCCAGACGTGCATTTTATTTTTTCTATTTTGGAAATGGTCATGCCATACTTCATAGCAGGATATGGATGCTGGCTTGTGGATGATATCATCGATATAGCATTCGATGTCAGCATAGATGACACGAAGAGGACTTAGTTCATCGCCATTCTCTCTATATGAAAACTCCTTATCTTTGGGCATGCGCTCCGTTTGTAGTTTACCTCGCTTACACCATTCGTAATGAGTTTCAAATTTATTTTTACTCCTAAAGTTGCGAATGCATCTGTCACAGTAATAAATCTCTGATGAGCTAGAATTTCTTAGGTGGTGGTATAAGCGAGAAATTTTGGGAATACCGCAGAAGTGCTTTTCCTCACTATCATCCTGTCTTACTAATAAAAGGTTGACAACGTGCTCATAACAACGCGAACGCGAGTTGTAGCGGACACCCTTCAATCCCTTTTCCCAAACATGGAGAACTATTTTGATGTTGTTCAATTTTTCAAATTTTTCTATATCATTAATTTCATATCTTCACTATTGCAATCATCAAACTTTAATTCATTCTCCCACTGTTGATACTTACTCTTGCGGTATCGGCTATTCTGTACATCATTATAGTGGAGAATGGAGAGGACGGCATACTTAAAACAGTGCGATTCGCAATCTACAGAAATGACTGCTGTTTTATTTTTTAAACTTTTCGGAAGTTTAAAGGAGCCTCGTCCAGAGTAGTTCTCTAATAAAGTGATTTTAATCATGGCGGTCTCAATACCATCAAAAACGAGTCCACTATCACGCTCGTTAAATTTATCTATGTTGAATTTTAACCCTTGGATATGAAAATTTATCCAAGACTCGCAGTCTACAACTTCGGTTGCAGGAGAGGAGGGTATGTGAAACTCCAACCTCTCTACTATTTGACCAGTATGGTGGTCGATTTTTGCATATTCTTTTGAGATAGATGAGCGCCTTCATTCTAAAATTGGCTAAATTGTTGAAGAGCGCACAAATCAAAGATGAATTTTGATGAAAACATTCTTCAAAGTCAGTAATGGTTTCTGAGGATTCCATCTGGTAGTTCCTCACTAAATTATTTATCCACACTTCAGAGAGTCGGATAGAGGAGGCGCTGTTAGTATAACTATCGTCACTGTGTGTATGTCGAAGTCTATGTATAGATAGTTCAAAATGTGAGTCAAAAGACTGAATGCATAAATCGCAAGAAAAGGAGACATCGTTAACAGAATCATCCCCACCTTCGGAGATTGATGCTGACTTAGGTCTACAAACACCTCGCTTGATGTGTCGGACGAGATCACGCTTCCTCGTGAAGATGTGCCCACAGTCAGCACATTCCCGATCGTTGCATTCCCGCGACAATGTTGACATGGACTCGCTCGAGATGGGACTGGTATCACCTGAAAGAGAAATCATTCTTTCATCTCTGTTCAAGTCTCAGTGTAATTTTTTTTTTTTTTTTTTGTTACAACCTACCTTGACTCAACAACTCTAAACTTTCCTCGAGAAGGGAGGGCGTTGGTGATGAAGTTGATGCCTGAAATTGAGGGGAAGGTAAGAATAGATGAGAAGATATAAGATGATGATGAACGAAGAAGATTTTTTAAAAAGAAAAGATAAAAGTAAAGAGAAGAGAAAGTGAAGAAGGAAAAAGAAAAGATGAGAAAAGAAGATAAGAAGATGCGATAAAGAAGATAAGAAAAAAAAGTAGAGAAGAATAGGAAAAAGGAGGAAAGAAGATAAGCAAAGATGGGCAAGTAAAAGGAAATAAAGTAAAAGTAATGTAACAAAGATAAGATGTTAAACAATGTAGATGATAGATGAAGAAAGGAAGTTGGGATTAAAAAGAAGAAGAAAGAAAGCTAAAGAAGAGTAACAGATTAGAAAGATTTTATGTAATAAGAAAGATGAAAGAAAAAGAAGATGTAAGATTGGTTAAGACGATAAGAAGAGAAGAAGAAGATGAAAAAAAGAGATATAACAAGAAGATATTAAAGAAAGCAATAGATATAGAAAGAGATAAAAGAAGCTGAAGTTTAAGATAAGTAAGATGTACAAAGATAGAAAGCAAAAGAAAAGAAAAAGATGCTAAAAGATAAAGAAGATAAAAGAAGAATTAAGTAAGTATGAAAAAAGAAGAAGAAAGATAGGTAAAAGCTAAAAAGAAAGAAAGAGCATTGAAAGATAGGAATAAAGATGAAAGATCATAAGATAAAAGATGAAGAGATTAATGAAAGAAAGCAAGAGAAATAAGAAAAGAAAAAAGAAGTAAGAAAAGCAAAGAAATAAATTAGTAAAAAGTTAAAAGAAAAGGAAAGATGCCGAAGATGGATAGAAAAAAAGTAATAAAGATGCTATTCGTAAAGTAAGCAAGAAAAGATGCTAAAAGTAGAAAAGATAAAAAGAAAAGATAGAGAAGTAAAAGAAGAAAAGTTAAAGAAAGATAAAAGTAATAAGGAAGATAGAAAGAAATGGGAGATAAGCAAGATGAGAAAGAAGAGAAGAAGTTAGGACAAGAAAGAAAGAGTAGTAAAAAGGAAAAATAAGTGAAGGAAAAGGAACTAAGAAAAGTATGTAAAGACTAGAATTGAGGAAAAATGCTATTAGCCACACGTTTGAGGGAGATCAGTGAGAGAAAAATCTTCAACTTACCATTTCAATGAAATCAAGTTTAAGGTTGGATACTTCAACAAGATAGAGACTTCACTCAAATTTGGAATTCACATAGCATTGTACGCCTCAAATAGTAGGGAAGGTGTGGAGGGGCGCTAGAGAATACTTTCACTTATATGTCACAAAGACAGAGTGAAATGACACGAAATGTCACTTTACATATATTACTTTCATATTCATCATTCAATTGGCTGTTCATTCTGATTGGTGGTTGCTTGTTGATACTCGATAGAATTAGAAAAAACCATTCCAAAGAGTTATTATTCACAGTCAACATGAACAAGAGCCCTCCGACAACACTAAACACAAAATTCTCTTCTCCAGTTCCTCAACACCAAACGCTACAACAACCACCAACGAAGGTAGAGAAGGTGTTATGCACCAGCGTGACAACGAGAGGAGAGTGTATGTGAGAAGGAGTGTCCCGACTTAACAGGCGTGAGGTGGAAGTATCTCCAGTACGATACTGACGATGTGATGGAGATCACCAGCACCAAATTCCTCCACCAATTATGGGAGTGGTACACCCCTAACTCCCAGCCACGAACTATGGCGGAGTGGGAGTAGATTGACAAAGTGAGGCTCGCAGTGGAAGAACGATTAAAGCAACTGAACTGTTTTTGTTATCTATGTGAAGCCAGACTCTGGGACGATATTGACGATGAAGACCTTTTGAAATACATGCCATAATAAATTTTTATTTCGTATTATCTTTGCTTTCATACTGACTTACTTGAATGGGGCTTCAGTGGATGATTTAACCATGTATAATTTTTCATTTGGAAATAGTAGCACGCTTAGTCTAACTTGTAAATCTTAAAACATTTCATATGGACGATGATGGTAGATGAAATAGTGTTAAATAAAATTAAGATAGCTTACACTTCTGATACAGGGATAGCAATCGACTGCGATCCATGTGTAAAGAGCCTGTTAGACTACGGATGGGCTTAAGTGGATGATTTAACCATGTATACTTTTTCATTTGGAAATAGTAGCACGCTTAGTCTAACTTGTAAATCTTATAACATTTCATCTGGACGATGATGGTAGATGAAATAGTGTTAAATAAAATTAAGATAGCTTACATGATTCTGGGATAGCAATCGACTGCGATCCATGTGTAAAGAGCTTGTTAGACTACGGAAGAGAGAAGTGTGTTATGTTGCGTGTGGCGCGTGAGTGTCCTCCCATTTCATTCCATTCATCAATTCGTCTCATTGATAGAGACAGGTAGAACTCATGGTTCTCATAACGTATGCAATGGAAAGTTTTAGGCAACCTTCGACAGTTGGCTAAATGTCGCCCTGGCGCGAATGCATACTACGTTGAGCCAGAGGCAATCACTTGCAAACATGACGCAGAGAGGTTTAACAAGATTGACCATTGCCGAATGTCCCTTGCGATATACATAGCTACGGGTTTCACCGCCGCCCTTTACAGGAACGCCCGTCGAAAGGAAGTATTACACCGAACTTCATTTGCAACGTTCAAGTTGACTGATAGCAGATTCAACTTAATGATAGTATTCGCCAGTCCGAAGACTGCCCAGGGCAAACTGCGTGGAGGTTCTATCATGTCTTGCCCCATGGTGGCCCTTAAGAGAGCCGATGGTTCGTTCTCGGGGGTCGTCATCTTACAGCCTACCGATTCTGCTGAGAGAGTCTTTGACTCTCTCCTTGGTAGCAGTGTCGACTTCCACGCTAATTGGTATGTGACTGAAAAGTGGAATGTAGCGCCATTCCGTTGGATTGACAACACTTGCTGTCATCGCATTACCAATCTGAGCAAGATTGTTGTGGACTCTGTCTTGCTCCTCTATTCTAGCAAATTCATTAAATAAATTTCGCGGTCTTAACTGCGGTCCGCGAGGAGAGTTGACTGCAGCGTTTGGCGTCTCCATGATTGAAATGAAATGAAATGAGAGGTAGTGGTTTATATACCCCTCTAATGTGATGTAACGTTCAAGTTGACTGATAGAAGATTCAACTTAATGATAGTATTCGCCAGTCTAAAGACTGCCCAGGGCAAACCGCGTGGAGGTTCTATCATGTCTTGCCCCATGGTGGCCCTTAAGAGAGCCGTTGGTTCGTTCTCGTCGTATCTGAAAATAGAAGGAAAAATAGATGAAATTATATTTCAAGTGATAGAGATGATATTAACTTACCATAAATCAATTCAACCGGTTCGTTGAACCTTCGATGGTGGTGGCTGAGGCAAGTATTTGGCCGGCAGTTTCCGCTTGCGGTGGCGTAATTCTTTGATGTCACCATCATGTTTTATTGAGAGATGAAGGCATCGCATCTCCGCCATCGCCCCATCGTAGCACTCGAATGTGGTATCCAAGTCCTCACTCTCAAGGATGACGCTGTCGACGATTCTGCTCTTGATGATGGGAATGTGGAGCGTTGTTCGTCTCTCTTCTTTCTTCTGACTCTCAGTCAGGCTAGCCTTTAGTTGCTCGATTTTTAAATTTGACACCTCTTCCTGAGCTTTTAGTGATTTTATGTACGTCGCCTGCTCTTGAACTCGTTTTTCGCTGGCAAGCGCCCTTTCGCGGAAAGGTTCTAAGTTAATTACTTGGGTCTTGAGGGCCCGAATCTCGGCTACCTGACCCTTCAGGTGGAAATTGTCATACCTAAGGGCCGAACATTCGTTTATGTAACGAGTGAGCTCATCTTTTAATTTCGTTAGTGCATATTCCTGGCTCACTTTTGCGATCTGCTCATCCTTATTCCAGCTGTTCATCTGCTGCTTAATCCCCTTCTTTACTGGGGAAGGTGCGATCACTTTCGTTTTCGGGGAAGACTGATTTGTCGGTTTTCCTATCTCTTCCGCGTTTTTAGTGATGAAGACCTCCTCAGAATCGGAGTCATCTGAGCTGTCCAAATCGCTTAGTGGTGCCTTCTCTTCTGCTGTCGATGAGGTAGTGACCGAAGCAACAGGTTCCAAAATTGTTGCAATAGCCTCTTGTAGTGCTGCGTCTAGATCGACTGTTTCTTCGTTGAAGAAGGGCGCGATCACTTTGCCGATGTCTGATGTTATATAATTGTTAGCCTTTTTGAGCGGACATTCGGCGTGGGCGATGTAAAATTCCTCATGCTCCTTGCCTTTCAAAAATTTCAGGCAATGTGTACAGCCGGAAATAACGGCTCTTTCCTCGTGGAAGTGAGGAGTATTCTTGTACTTATTAATGTGACGTTTGAATTCGCCACCCCTCTTTATTTCTACGCAAGAGCACTTTTTAAATAAAAATTTTGAGTTGCCTCCCATTTTGTAACTTACGTATCTGTAAAGGAAGGATGAAATAGAATTACTAACAGGCGACATTGGCAGTCATTCTTATAATCATACAGCTAAATTGTGAGATTGGTGGAAAGTGTCGAACCTTTGAATCCGTTATAGGCATTACTCAGAGGGGATCTTATCCCAACTCCAAGGCCTCGGCCCACAAATCCAACCTCCCGCGGACAGAGCGTGCGTCATATCACTGTGTTGGTATCCGGACCCCGATTTTGACATGAAAATCAGTGGATTGTTTACAAAGGTTGCAAATTCCAAGCCGAAGCTTGCCTCCCACAACTTTATAAATGTCTTAGTTGAATTCAGAAGGTTTGAAAACACCGAAAATTGCCAAAAATAGCGAATTTAAATTTTTCAATTTTTTAGCACTACTTATGAAATTTTATAAGTAGTTTATCACTTAGGGCAGGTCAATAGCGACCGAACCTTTTTTGAATCAAGTCAAACGGACTTGTAGAAGCAAAGTTACAAGCCTTTAAAGTTTTGGAGTCTTTTATGGCCTGGAGACGAAGGCCATCTCCTGACGAACCTCTAAGTCTGACGCCTTAGCTGACTTCAGCGATGAAATTTTCTAAGTCGGTTTCTTACAGAAACTCGGAATTTGGAATGTCCTAAGCTATCATCGGAGCTCAGAGAGACGACTTACCGTTGGCAATCTCTCGTCTGAATGACAAGTCTCTGTCGGTTCCCAGCTTATATAGTGTGTGGCGATCAGCTGATGACGTAATACCCATCATCCAAACACTAAAAACCCGTCTATCTCCGGTTCTAGTGCTCCGATTGAGCTGGAAATACACCATTTCCATGTAGAATTTGACGCTGAATCCGAATCTGGCCTCTGTTTTCCCATCCGATGCTTCGTTTTGAAGCTAGAGCCCAAAACGTCCCAAATTCTAACTCTGTCGTTTTTCGCCAATGTCCCAAAATCTTAAATGGCGTCTCACATCTAAACGAAGACAGATAGGAACAAGCCGATTCTTTCAATGAATTTGTCTCACTCTTAGCTTTCAAACGAGCTATGGCACGACAAAATCCGTCCACTGGAAGCCAAAATCGAAGCGAGCTGTCCAGAGGGGGGGGGACGTCAGCGAAAATTTTTTCTCTCCGATGGCGTTCAAATTCACCATACCGATGCAGAATTTCACGCTGAATCCGAATCTGGCCTCCGTTTTCCCATCCGATGGTTCGTTTGGGCGCTACACACCAAAACGTCCCAAATTCTAACTCTGTCGTTTTTTCGAAAAATGTTGAAAATTTTTTCTCGCCGATTGCCTTGAAACTCACTATACAGATAGAGAATTTCACGCTGATTCCAAATCTGAAATCCGTTTTCCAATCCGATGCTTCGTTTTGAAGCTACAGCCCAAAACGTCCCAAATTCTAACTCTGTCGTTTTTCGCCAATGTCCCAAAATCTTAAATGGCGTCTCACATCTAAACGAAGACAGATAGGAACAAGCCGATTCTTTCAGTGAATTTGTCTCACTCTTAGCTTTCAAACGAGCTGTGGCACGACAAAATCCGTCCACTGGAAGCCAAAATCGAAGCGAGCTGTCCAGAGGGGGGGGACGTCAGCGAAAATTTTTCTCTCCGATGGCGTTCAAATTCACCATACCGATGCAGAATTTCACGCTGAATCCGAATCTGGCCTCCGTTTTCCCATCCGACCACTCCTTCCACTCGAAACAGCCCATTTTACAACACAACATTCAGCAGACTGCACGAAAAACATCACACACTATAGCCTCAAGACTAATCCTGGCGGTCGCCCAAGTCCACCACGACACTCTGTCGTTCCAGAGGGGGGGGGGACGTCAGCGATGGCGGCCATCTTGCGCTATCTGGTGTTTGTCACTTCCTTACTACTCTCTCTCTCTCTCTCTCTCTCTCTCTCTCTCTCTCTCTCTCTCTCTCTCTCTCTCTCTCTCTCTCTCTCTCTCTCTCTCTCTCTCTCTCTCTCTCTCTATATCTCTCTCTCTCTATCTCTCTCTCTCTCTCTCTCTCTCTCTCTCTCTCTCACTCTCTCTCTCTCTCTCTCTCTCTCTCTCTCTCTCTCTCTCTCTCTCTCTCTCTCTCTCTCTCTCTCTCTCTCTCTCTCGCTCTCTCTCTCTCTCTCTCTCTCTCTCTCTCTCTCTCTCTCTCTCTCTCTCTCTCTCTCTCTCTCTCTCTCTCTCTCTCTCTCTCTCTCTCTCTCTCTCTCTCTCTCTCTCTCTCTCTCTCTCTCTCTCTCTCACTCTCTCTCTCTCTCTCTCTCTCTCTCTCTCTCTCTCTCTCTCTCTCTCTCTCTCTCTCTCTCTCTCTCTCTCTCTCTCTCTCTCTCTCTCTCTCTCTCTCTCTCTCTCTCTCTGTCTCTCTCTCTCTCTGTCTCTCTCTGTCTCTCTCTCTCTCTCTCTCTCTCTCTCTCTCTCTCTCTCTCTCTCTCTCTCTCTCTCTCTCTCTCTCTCTCTCTCTCTCTCTCTCTCTCTCTCTCTCTCTCTCTCTCTCTCTCTCTCTCTCTCTCTCTCTCTCTCTCTCTCTCTCTCTCTCTCTCTCTCTCTCTCTCCTCTCTCTCTCTCTCTCTCTCTCTCTCTCTCTCTCTCTCTCTCTCTCTCTCTCTCTCTCTCTCTCTCTCTCCTCTCTCTCTCTCTCTCTCTCTCTCTCTCTCTCTCTCTCTCTCTCTCTCTCTCTTCTCTCTCTCTCTCTCTCTCTCTTCTCTCTCCTCTCTCTCTCTCTCTCTCTCTCTCTCTCTCTCTCTCTCTCTCTCTCTCTCTCTCTCTCCTCTCTCTCTCTCTCTCTCTCTCTCTCTCTCTCTCTCTCTCTCTCCTCTCTCTCTCTCTCTCTCTCTCTCTCTCTCTCTCTCTCTCTCTCTCTCTCTCTCTCTCTCTCTCTCTCTCTCTCTCTCTCTCTCTCTCTCTCTCTCTCTCTCTCTCTCTCTCTCTCTCTCTCTCTCTCTCTCTCTCTCTCTCTCTCTCTCTCTCTCTCTCTCTCTCTCTCTCTCTCTCTCTCTCTCTCTCTCTCTCTCTCTCTCTCTCTCTCTCTCTCTCTCCTCTCTCTCTCTCTCTCTCTCTCTCTCTCTCTCTCTCTCTCTCTCTCTCTCTCTCTCTCTCTCTCTCTCTCTTCTTCAGCTCTCTCTCTCTCTTTCTCTCCCTCTCTCGTTCTCTCTCTCTCGTTCTCTCTCTCTCTCTCTCTCTCTCTCTCTCTCTCTCTCTCTCGTTCTCTCTCTCTCTCGTTCTCTCTCTCTCTCTCTCTCTCTCTCTCTCTCTCTCTCTCTCTCTCTCTCTCTCTCTCTCTCTCTCTCTCTCTCTCTCTCTCTCTCTCTCTCGTTCTCTCTCTCTCTCTCTCGTTCTCTCTCTCTCTCTCTCTCGTTCTCTCTCTCTCTCTCTCGTTCTCTCTCTCTCGTTCTATCTCTCTCTCTCTCTCTCGTTCTCTCGTTCTCTCTCTCTCGTTCTCTCTCTCTGTCGTTCTCTCTCTCTCTATCTCTCTCTCTCTCTCTCTCTCTCTCTCTCTCTCTCTCTCTCGTTCTCTCTCTCTCTCTCTCGTTCTCTCTCTCTCTCGTTCTCTCTCTCTCTCTCTCTCTCTCTCGTTCTCTCGTTCTCTCGTTCTCTCGTTCTCTCGTTCTCTCGTTCTCTCGTTCTCTCGTTCTCTCGTTCTCTCGTTCTCTCGTTCTCTCGTTCTCTCGTTCTCTCGTTCTCTCGTTCTCTCGTTCTCTCGTTCTCTCGTTCTCTCGTTCTCTCGTTCTCTCGTTCTCTCGTTCTCTCGTTCTCTCGTTCTCTCGTTCTCTCGTTCTCTCGTTCTCTCGTTCTCTCGTTCTCTCGTTCTCTCGTTCTCTCGTTCTCTCGTTCTCTCGTTCTCTCGTTCTCTCGTTCTCTCGTTCTCTCGTTCTCTCGTTCTCTCGTTCTCTCGTTCTCTCGTTCTCTCGTTCTCTCGTTCTCTCGTCTCTCTCTCGTTCTCTCGGTCTCTCGTTCTCTCGTTCTCTCGTTCTCTCGTTCTCTCGTTCTCTCGTTCTCTCGTTCTCTCGTTCTCTCGTTCTCTCGTTCTCTCGTTCTCTCGTTCTCTCGTTCTCTCGTTCTCTCGTTCTCTCGTTCTGTCGTGCTCTCTCTCTCTCTCGTTCTCTCGTTCTCTCGTTCTCTCGTTCTCTCGTTCTCTCGTTCTCTCGTTCTCTCGTTCTCATAATTGATCGTTCTCTCGTTCTCTCGTTCTCTCGTTCTCTCGTTCTCTCGTTCTCTCGTTCTCTCGTTCTCTCGTTCTCTCGTTCTCTCGTTCTCTCGTTCTCTCGTTCTCTCGTTCTCTCGTTCTCTCGTTCTCTCGTTCTCTCGTTCTCTCGTTCTCTCGTTCTCTCGTTCTCTCGTTCTCTCGTTCTCTCGTTCTCTCGTTCTCTCGTTCTCTCTCTCGTTCTCTCGTTCTCTCGTTCTCTCGTTCTCTCGTTCTCTCGTTCTCTCGTTCTCTCGTTCTCTCGTTCTCTCGTTCTCTCGTTCTCTCGTTCTCTCGTTCTCTCGTTCTCTCGTTCTCTCGTTCTCTCGTTCTCTCGTTCTCTCGTTCTCTCGTTCTCTCGTTCTCTCGTTCTCTCGTTCTCTCGTTCTCTCGTTCTCTCGTTCTCTCGTTCTCTCGTTCTCTCGTTATCTCGTACTCTCGTCTCGTTCTCTCGTTTCTCTCGTTCTCTCGTTCTCTCGTTCTCTCGTTCTCTCGTTCTCTCGTTCTCTCGTTCTCTCGTTCTCTCGTTCTCTCGTTCTCTCGTTCTCTCGTCTCTCGTTCTCTCGTCTCTCTCTCGTTCTCTCGTTCTCTCGTTCTCTCGTTCTCTCGTTCTCTCGTTCTCTCGTTCTCTCGTTCTCTCGTTCTCTCGTTCTCTCGTTCTCTCGTTCTCTCGTTCTCTCGTTCTCTCGTTCTCTCGTTCTCTCGTTCTCTCGTTCTCTCGTTCTCTCGTTCTCTCGTTCTCTCGTTCTCTCGTTCTCTCGTTCTCTCGTTCTCTCGTTCTCTCGTTCTCTCGTTCTCTCGTTCTCTCGTTCTCTCGTTCTCTCGTTCTCTCGTTCTCTCGTTCTCTCGTTCTCTCGTTCTCTCGTTCTCTCGTTCTCTCGTTCTCTCGTTCTCTCGTTCTCTCGTTCTCTCGTTCTCTCGTTCTCTCGTTCTCTCGTTCTCTCGTTCTCTCGTTCTCTCGTTCTCTCGTTCTCTCGTTCTCTCTTTCTCTCGTTCTCTCGTTCTCTCGTTCTCTCGTTCTCTCGTTCTCTCGTTCTCTCGTTCTCTCGTTCTCTCGTTCTCTCGTTCTCTCGTTCTCTCGTTCTCTCGTTCTCTCGTTCTCTAGTTCTCTCGTTCTCTCGTTCTCTAGTACTCTCGTTCTCTCGTCTCTCGTTCTCTCGTTCTCTCGTTCTCTCGTTCTCTCGTCTCTCTCTCGTTCTCTCGTTCTCTCGTTCTCTCGTTCTCTCGTTCTCTCGTCTCTCTCGTTCTCTCGTTCTCTCGTTCTCTCGCTCTCTCCCTCGCACCCTCTCTCGCTCTCTCGTTCTCTCGTTCTCTCGTTCTCTCGTTCTCTCGTTCTCTCGTTCTCTCGTTCTCTCGTTCTCTCGTTCTCTCGTTCTCTCGTTCTCTCGTTCTCTCGTTCTCTCGTTCTCTCGTTCTCTCGTTCTCTCGTTCTCTCGTTCTCTCGTTCTCTCGTTCTCTCGTTCTCTCGTTCTCTCGTTCTCTCGTTCTCTCGTTCTCTCGTTCTCTCGTTCTCTCGTTCTCTCGTTCTCTCGTTCTCTCGTTCTCTCGTTCTCTCGTTCTCTCGTTCTCTCGTTCTCTCGTTCTCTCGTTCTCTCGTTCTCTCGTTCTCTCGTTCTCTCGTTCTCTCGTTCTCTCGTTCTCTCGTTCTCTCGTTCTCTCGTTCTCTCGTTCTCTCGTTCTCTCGTTCTCTCGTTCTCTCGTTCTCTCTCTCTCTCGTCTCTCTCTCTCTCTCTCGTTCTCTCGTTCTCTCGTTCTCTCGTTCTCTCGTTCTCTCGTTCTCTCGTCTCTCTCGTTCTCTCGTTCTCTCGTTCTCTCGTTCTCTCGTTCTCTCGTTCTCTCGTCTCTCGTTCTCTCGTTCTCTCGTTCTCTCGTCTCTCTCGTTCTCTCGTTCTCTCGTTCTCTCGTTCTCTCGTTCTCTCGTTCTCTCGTTCTCGTTCTCTCGTTCTCTCGTTCTCTCGTTCTCTCGTTCTCTCGTTCTCTCGTTCTCTCGTCTCTCGTTCTCTCGTTCTCTCGTTCTCTCGTCTCTCGTTCTCTCGTTCTCTCGTCTCTCTCTCGTTCTCTCGTTCTCTCGTTCTCTCGTTCTCTCGTTCTCTCGTTCTCTCGTTCTCTCGTTCTCTCGTTCTCTCGTTCTCTCGTTCTCTCGTTCTCACGCTCTCTCGTTCTCTCGTTCTCTCGTTCTCTCGTTCTCTCGTTCTCTCGTTCTCTCGTTCTCTCGTTCTCTCGTTCTCTCGTTCTCTCGTTCTCTCGTTCTCTCGTTCTCTCGTTCTCTCGTTCTCTCGTTCTCTCGTTCTCTCGTTCTCTCGTTCTCTCGTCTCTCTCTCTCTTCTCTCTCTCTCGTTCTCTCGTTCTCCTCGTTCTCTCGTTCTCTCTCTCTCTCGTTCTCTCGTTCTCTCGTTCTCTCGTTCTCTCGTTCTCTCGTTCTCTCGTTCTCTCGTTCTCTCGTTCTCTCGTTCTCTCGTTCTCTCGTTCTCTCGTTCTCTCGTTCTCTCTTTCTCTCGTTCTCTCGTTCTCTCGGTCTCTCGTTCTCTCGTTCTCTCGTTCTCTCGTTCTCTCGTTCTCTCGTTCTCTCGTTCTCTCGTTCTCTCGTTCTCTCGTTCTCTCGTTCTCTCGTTCTCTCGTTCTCATAATTGATCGTTCTTTATTATGTGGCCTCTCTTTGTAGATAGCTTAACCTTCGCCCAACAGTGGTGTTTTGCCAAACGTGTCCCACTGCCCGCGGGTGGGGCTATGGCTAAGAACCAAAGAAATCAAATCGCAAATTAGAGTAGATTCAAAAATCCCCATTCATCTGAACAGCATCAGAATAAAGAGCACTTTTAGAGCAAATCAGTCCTTTTCGTGGCATCATTTTGACTGGGACATCGTGTGAGAAATGTCAGTTGATAAGGTGGGGTAAAACTACAGAGACTGCTAAATGCAAGGAATGGCCATGACCGCAGCTTGGTGCTAACTCATCTCGGCTTGGATGATCAAAGACCTAAGTCGAAATATGAAAACGAGAAACGTATCTAATAAACCTCCAGTACTTCACTAACCAAGTACTACTGGGGATTTATAAAACAAACGATAAAGGTGGTCTTGTACTCGCGTGCGAGTTCCTTATTATGTCCTTATTCAAGGGGTGATAGCATCATCAACTTGCATCATGCTTTGATATGTCTTCATAAATTATTGGTGATCTAGTGGCGAACAGATTATTTGCTATTTGCTATTTGGCGGGGACTAAGGGAGACGTTCTATTAAGAGCCAGGAGCAACATGATCTTGATTATTTGATATTATTATTATTTCAAATGCGCGGGTCGACCCGCGAGCTTTAACGTTCTGATCCGTCTGCGCGGGTCTATCCGTAGGTCCTGGACCCGTGTCAAACTCTGGTCTGCATACACAGCAGTGTCATAATATCATGGATCCACTATTAAGACGTCCAAGGCTGAAAAGCTGTGATAAATTTTCTTTTGGAGAAGCTGATGACAAAAAATCTTTCTGTGACTGAGAGTGATGTGATGTTTGGAGAAGATGGAGGGCAATCTTTTGCTTGAGTCTCGAACATTGACGATTTGCTCTGTGTTCACACACACCTGAATCCAAATAGAGCGCTAAAGCTCTGCTTAAACACGTGTATTTGCCTTAAATTTGCCCTCTTTTGCTGGTCAAATTTTGCTCGTGATGTAAGTGTATATTTAATTACTTCATTGACTCCCTCGTCATGAATTCATAAACAGTTACATATGCTTTAATTGTGTCTACCCGAAATTCCTTGTCCAACTAGTGCCTTGACAGCTGTAGAACTCATTCAAATGGTTGTTTGGGTCCCAAGTAATGCGGACATGAAATTTGACGTCAATAGGGCATTGCTGAGTGATTCAATATCTCAAATATATATATTTTTTCAAAATGCGTGAATCTGTTGAAGAACAGATGGTGTTGGAAATTAGTGTAGGTTAGGTTTCAATTTTCATTTCAACGGTTCAACCTTTTTTGCGGAACCGATGTGGCTCGGTCGGAGACTTATGTCATATTATGATAGCGCATGGTTAAATCGGGTAATATCGACAGTTAAGCTACTATTTCAAAATAGTGTATGAGAACTTCAGGAACTCATCCATGTGTGCAGTAAATTACACCGATAAGTAATTAACCACAAACTCTCCTCAAAGTTGCAACATGAGCTTGGTGGAACGCCTCTGATTGCCTCATTCTGACAGATATCGAAGCGAGGAAGTGAGTAGCCGAATTTTACAATATGTCATCCCGACCCGTGAAAATAAGTCAGTTCCTTCACACGTCACAGCTAAGTGCTTGGTTACTGATGAGTATAGTGGGGATGTAGTTTCACTGTATAGCAACGACTCCATCAAAATCTTTAGTTGTTTTGAGTTATATCGTCATATGGAGGCGATACGTGAATGTCGGGTGATCGACACCACTGTCGATGGGTTCCCAACAACATTTTTTCACTAAGACACTGATTAAATACCCAGTATTTTGTCATTATTGTTTTCTGTCTCTTGGAATGCTACCTTCACAAGATTAGAATGCATTGCTATATGAATTATTAGGTCTATTTAGACCATGTGTGGAAAATATCGGGTAATTCGACAGTTAAAAACAGTTTAGGGCTGTCATGATTGCATTTCTCAGCTTCGAGATGAATTATGATATCCAAATGATCTCTTACTCGAATCTATTAATCCATCGATTTCATTTATGATTCTACGTGAATGTGAGGTGTGTGGCCTATAATGATATTCGCATAGTATGAATAGGCTATAGGACATTATCGGCATTCCCTTAAATACGTGCTAGAAAATGACAGGTATAATAAACTAGAGATATTATATTCTTTAGGAAAAGACATTTTACGCATCTGTTATCTTTTTGATTGTCTGAAAAGGCGAAACTTCATTACTTTCCGATACGTTACAAACCTGCATTACATGCTTGAAAAATGTGCGGAATTCGTCTTCGTCTACCTAGACTTTTCAGCTATGATATTTCACCTTTTCAGACAATCAAAGAAGCAGCAAATGGAAAATTTCGCTCCACATAATGTTTTATGTCTCTAGTATACAGGGTGTCCGTAAATTCGCTTGACTTTTAAATTGAATATCTACATGAGAAAGCAATAAACTTTTTTATCACAAGCCATGTTATATTGCGCAACATAAAGGGGAATTTACGAATCTAACAGTAAGAAGCCAATATTTGATGATTAAAATGTTCAAATCAAGTGTTCGAAGTGATTGCCATCGCAATCAATCACTGCAGTCAATCGCCGAAAAATATCGAAAACACCAGCGGCAAGTTCTTCGCGTGTGACTTCATTGCAGATATCAGTGATCTTCTCACTCAACTGGTCCAGGCTTTGTGGCTTACCATGGTGGTATATCTTCGCTTTCATCCATCCCCAGAACCAAAAGTCGAGAGGATTCAAATCAGGTGAACGTGGAGGCCACTCTCGGTCACATCCTCGACTTATCACGCGATCACCACCGCGACGAGGAAGTTTAGTAACTTTGTTGCAAAGTGTGGTTGGGGCACCATCTTGCATAAATATACAGGAGGACAATTTGCGCTTTTGCGCAAGTTGAGGACGCACGTGCTCCTTAAGCATCTGGAGATAGGAATCAGCTGTCACTGTGTTGGAGAAGAAAAAAGGTCGTAGTCCAAGCTTAGCAGAAAATCCCATCCAGACACATAACTTAGGTGAATGAAGGGATTTTGAGATGCATGTTGATGGCTTAACATTAGACCAGATACGGCAATTGTGCGTGTTAATGATCCCATCGAGTGAAAAATGCGCCTCGTCAGACCAGACAATGTCATCGATTACATTCTGATTGTCGAGAAGCCATCTCTCAAACTCTAAGCGCTTTGGCTTGTCGACCGGCTCAAGTGCTTGCAAGACTTATAATTTGTACGGGTAAAGTTTTAGTTCATGCCGAAGGAGTTTATGGACACTAGTCTTTGAAATGATATCAACCTCTTCAGCCACTTTGCGAACTGACGTGACTCCTAGCTTTGATTCTGAGCTAGTCTCCTCGACAACACGATTCACAGTTGCAATTGTCATGTCATCCATTGTAGGACGGCCACTGCGAGGTTTATCATGAACGCTGCCAGTTTTTCAAACTTTTTGATGATATTTGCAATCGATGTTGTTGCAAAAGGATATTTGTGAATGCGTCTTTGAGTCTTAAGCATCCGAATGGCAGCTGTGGCACTTCTATTATATATATTTACATGCTATCTATAGAAGCACTGAACTATCTCTATCCGAGTCTGAAGATCCATTGTTAATACGATAGGCAGCGATCGTACCACTTCACATTGAGATTTCGAACATAGCATGAGGAAACACTATGATACAGACTTAAACTATTGGTTGACACACGCGTCTTTGTCATTGGTTAGCGAAAACATCACGTCATAGATATGGAATATGGCAATTCTATGCCATGAAGGCTGATTCATTTGACGTTCTCAATTGAAGATGATACGATATGAATCAATCAATGACTCAGCATGTCGTCATGGCTGGTGATGAAAGTTTCACAGAATTGAATAGGGGAAAATTTTGAGCTATGGTCCTAAGTAAGGTTAATTGACATAATTAACAGCACAGCTAATTAACTTAAACATTTACTGACCCTGAAATGAATTCACCAAAGCTTAAGAACTATAATTGCACATATAATACTCATCACAAAAATGACTGCATGCAGAATGTAAAATTCAAGCAGTTAAATAATCGAATATTCATTTCTTATTGCTAGATTCGTAAATTCCCCTTCATATTGCGTAATATAGCAGGGTTTCTGACGTAAACGTTTATTGTTTACTCATGTAGATATTCAATTTAAAAGTCAAGCGACTTTACGGACACATTCTGACGCTCGGCACATTTTGACGCTTGTATTTCGATTATACCCGATTTTACCGAAATGTATGACAAAAAATTTTGACACCTTGGAAATGCATGTAATTATAATGGAACTAGTATACACTCGATTTCTAAGGACGAATGTTTCCTGTGGAGACAATAGATAACTCAGCAAACAATCCCTTCAACTTCAAAATTCAAATCAACCCTGATGTACGAGATGATGTTTAATTTGGTAATGGATAAGTTCCTCGGCCGCTAGGGTACTTGAGGCATTGTTAAGGCAAAGGCGAAATGCGCACTGTATTTGCTTCTCATATTTAGTTCCGACACAACTTCGGAGTATTAATTGTTTAACTGCTTCTCTTTTCCCTGACAGTGCAGAGAGATAGACACAATATAATTGATTCAAGTATCTGACGTCACATGAACCTGGCTGGAGGGCTTCCATTTTGTCGAAAAGATATTTAATTGATACGGAATGACATTTATGATTTTAAAACTTTTCAATGAATAACTCGACAATTGAATCTTTTTTTGACATTATTTGATTGAAATAAAGAAGCAGACTAAAGCTTAAACAAGAAAGACTAAAAATCTTCACCCGTTATGCAATAGTTTATTTTTAATTGGGAAAACAAATTTGGAAAGCTGCTTCGTCGTCTTCACATTTTTACCTACTGCCATTTTCCCGATACCTGGCTTCATTATAACCCCGATTATCTATCATTCTCGATACCATGTCTTAATTAATCGATAAATCGTCAGTCAAACATTTTCTGCACTCTTTCTCTTAAACGGTCTAACTAAGAGACAGCGTCACTGCAAAACCTGAATGGAAACTTGACTGTTATTAATTTTTTAATGTAGATTGTCACTGATGAGTTTTCTGATATAATCATAAGCATTCGGACTACAAAAAAGCCGATGAATCGAATTTCTTCACTCATTTCTGGCGAATTCCTTACTCTGTAAAAGCTATACACTGTAATTTCTCAACCGAACTGCATTTGTTCTTTGTATCGCAGCAGATCTTTAATCATCAGTCATAAGATCCTCAGTGTCTTCATCTTAATCTGCGCTAACTACGAGGAATTTAGAATATACAGTAGAATTCGCATATATCGGCTTCGGCTATATCGGCGGTTCGTCTATATCGGCGGTTTCTTTTTGTCCCGGCAGAATTTCCTATCTTTTCCATATAATAGAGTTCGCTTATATCGGCTTCGGCTTTATCGGCGATTCGCCTATATCGGCGCATTTTCGTTGTCCCTGACAGAAAAAAAATCGTTTATAACGGCGGATTTCCTGGAAATCCTCAAGCGATGTGCTTTGTCTAGAAGAGCCACTAAAATGACAGTATATGTGGACGCGGATGGCTGTAGATTCTGTTAGGACTATCCGATTCCAACTATTCTAGTGGCATGTGAAAATTTAGATCTTCTACAATTCATCTCGATCATGTTTGGGGGTTTGATCAAAATTGTAAAATCTAGCAGCCGAGGAAAGATAAGTAGGCTTGCCACTGTATCTCACTGATAATTCTCACATAGTCTTTCATTCAACGTGATGATTGCATTGTTAACGCCTTCACCTACGATGCTATTGTCAG
Source organism: Prostheceraeus crozeri (assembly GCA_907163375.1). Classification (NCBI taxonomy): domain Eukaryota; kingdom Metazoa; phylum Platyhelminthes; order Polycladida; family Euryleptidae; genus Prostheceraeus; species Prostheceraeus crozeri. The sequence goes on along the minus strand of CAJQUW010002133.1, from coordinate 7,373 downwards.
ACCTGACTTAGTGACTGTTGCGTCATCAAAGGAGCACAAGCTACCGTCGAAAACATTGTTGAGTTTGATGCATGTCCTCTCTCTAGACAGAAAGCGGCTAGACCCCATCCATTTCTATGGTTTCGCCTGCACGTGACTCTTAGCAGCGTCTTGATTTATGCATACTCTTCTTTGTTTTGTGCTTCATATAGCAGGTAAGCATGTAGGCATGAAGAAGCTTCAATCTTCTTGATTCAAAAAGCATACTCAGTTTTTGACAAACATAGTGATAACCACTTTGCGATACTTACATTGCAAGCATCAGTTCAGAAAGGCACAATTTTTAGATATCTATTGAATACACAAACACAATTACATGTACATATACTGTACATGTTGGACAATAAGTCAATATGTACATGTATTTAAGTATAGCAACGCAATAATTCATGAGTCAATACACGTATATACATTGTATGGTGCATGGCATGATCTCAGAGCTCGTGTAGATTTCACGAAACTTCAAAATTCAGGGAGTTCGCATATATCGGCGGTTCGCGTATATCGGCGGTTTTCGTCTGTCCCTTGAGGCGCCGATATATGCGAATTCTACTGTAGTTTCCTCGATTTTTTTTAAATGTTAAGGAATGTGAAAATATAGTGTCAGCCGATTAGCTTCTTTCAAAACTGTCTGGGGGCTGGCAAAAGCTGGCACACTGCCAATAAGTGTACTCGGTGGGTTGATACGAGTGGCACACACGATTTTCACAAGTGGTACGAATGGGTTGATGGGTGTGGTTGCGAAGATAATTCAGCATTTCTACGGATTCTACGGAGAGTTGTGGTTGTCTGAGGGGTGGCAAAAGCTGGCACACTCCCAATAAGTGTATTCGGTGGGTTGAGTCGAGTGGCATACGCGATTTTCAGAAGTGGTACGGCTAACTTCACATCCGTACTACTTTGAGGTCATTTTGTCCATTTTCTCAGCTGCTATTGTGAATTTCGGTGAAGTAGTGAGTGGCACATGCTTTATACATATTATTTTAGACTATTTTAGACGCCCATGTGGTTGAAAATTCATAAATACGCGATTTAGGACTTTTTCGACAATTTGGTACAGCTAACTTCACATCCGTACCACCTCAAACTTTTGATCGACGATTTCTCGTATTATTTTGAAAAATGAGTGTTGGTACAAGCTGGCACACTCTAAAATGATGTGTAAATATTGTTTTCGAGAGTGGCACACACGATTTTCGATGTGGTACGGATATTGGTGCGGCTAACTTCACACATGTGTTGAGGAATACACAATGCTTCCAAATTGATTCTGGAAACTTAATTTGAGACAAATTAGGATTTGAACTACATGTATGTATGGATGTATTTTTGCATGTATAAGTTGCCGGTTCTCATTTTTTCAACTGTTTAATTTAAAGAACTGCTCGTTTTATTAATATATCACAAAGCATACACGTTCAAACTCTGAAATTATGTTACATTTCATGCTCTTGATGTTCCAATGATTCAACCTAAATGTTTCAAGCCAAATTCAATATTAAATGTCAATATTTAATGCTATGGCTTAACTGTTATTTAGACATAGAATTACAATGTTGTTTTGCAATAGATCACAATTTGTCTTCCCATATTTGTTTTTAGATGACTTTTAATGCCTGAAGATCAAAGGCAGTATCGAAAGGCGACTATTGCTTTTTATTTAGATTATTGCGACCGGTCAGCAAAGGAAGCAGCAATTATTTTAATTATTGTCAATCGCCATCAGTTATTAGTCATATACTCCTAGTCAATTTAGTTAATCCGACGGTGAAGCGATTAATCCAACATAAATGCCTTCAGGAAAGTAAGAAGCTAGCAACTGCTAGTAGAGAACTTTCCTTGTGCGTGTATATGCAGTGTTTTTATGTCATACGCAGACTAATGTATAAAATGAAATTCACATGCCTCTTGATATGGGAGATCTTTTGTTAGCAAATCAACAAGGCGAGGAAAGGAAAACAGTAAATTCTATTTATCTAGCAAAATTGATGGAAAAATTACAATTATTTCGTACATTGCCGAATATACGAATGTTTCTCATAATGAAAATTTATTCACACACTCAATGCACTGATTTCGTTAATCAGTTCATTCCCAACAAATTAATGTGATAATATCAATTCGGAATTTTAATGGCCAGTCTATACGAATCAACAGCAACATAATGATATTTACATCCAGAATCTAAAATTTGTCCTATTATTCCATTATTTCATTCACTTTACGGACTTTTCCTCGTAATCGATATGTCCCAGTCTAGAAACGAAGTCGCCCAACTCATTCTACTTCTTTTCTTATGAATATTTTATGACATATTATGTTCCCATGATACCAATGATAGAAAACGTTAATTGAATACCTCTTTTAGTCCAACTCGATTTCAATTGACTGCCGATTCAAAAGAGGAAATTCTGAAGGGTATTCTGAACGAAATTCTATTGTTGTGTTCCTGAGTTAAGCGATTCATTATTGACATTACGATCAGTTATTTCGAAAACACTCAAGAAATGCAAAATTTATCCCTTAACATTATACATTCAATAAATACTTCGCGTGATGCCACCTGACTATATACTTCAGTCCTTGCGTTGCACAGCGTCTACTAGAAGCCATCCGCACAAATTCACTTCCGTGAAAAGATCTCTTTGAAAATGAAACGATTGTGCGAGAGTACGGTACTCAGATGAAATACAAACCGAACAGTTCTGATGGTTTTTATGTAAATATCCTATGTTGAAGACATTTTATCATAAAGGATCAACTGGATACTACATCTGAATGAGTTACATGTTCATAAATTATCTATTATTTAAAAGCAGTGATAGCAACTACTTTTAAATGCTGTAATGGGAAGTACTCATACCATTTAATGTTGCGAACATATGCATAAATCTACAAATATAGTCGTGCCTTTTGCTAACGATTTTCTTTTCGATTTCTTTTTTAATATGATTTCAGCTGAAGTGATTGAGAAAGACTTGGACATCACATTGTTATAACTTGAAAATGTGTGATGTTATATTGATTATGTGCAAAAAATCTTTCGACAAATACATTTTGACTCAGATATTTTGTGAATCACCAGACCGGCGAAACATATTTTGTGCAGTATCAGTTTAAACATTTTTCAGTTGGAGCATCATGATTTCTTAATCGTTCTATTCCATTTGCCAAGTGGTGAAATAAGAATGCCTGGATTGTTAGTTTATGAACGTGTTGTAGATATCATTACATTGTGTGTTTACATATCATTACATTGTGCGTGTGCATAAAAAGATGTATTCTTTCATATTTGTTTAAATTTTCATCATGTTGTGATAAAAGCCTACTATTTTCATGCGTGAATGTCTGTGACCGAATTATATTTCCTATAGACCTTTTGCTATAAAGTAATGCATTAGATGAGCGCTGACCATAATCGCTATAGACCATACTGATAAGTGATTGTGGAGGCATGTCTGTAGATCAAAAGGTTCTTATATATTGGCTTATCATCTGGAAATTATCAAATTAGGATCAATTCTGTTACAGGTTTTTTTAAAAATGTACACCCTTCGACCCAAGCTCTGCTACAATTGCTGTGTTTAGTTGAAAAGCCAGCCTGCCTAACTTGTGATAGCATTCCAAGGCATTTGAAAATGAAGATAGTCGCCCAATTCATTAATCCAAAACAATTCACAATAACAATAAACACTAAAAGCAAAACAATGTAATAAGAACGTAATGCACGAGCGCTTTCGTGGTCTCTATTCATGTGTAACGACCAAGTGAAATGAAATGCAACAAACGGGAAAACTGGGAGCACTACTCAAAAAGGTACTAGTGAACTGTCAATCACCACGGTAACAACAGAGTGTAAACGAACTCTTTTTGGACACAAAGTCCAGGTTTGTGACCAAGAATGAACAAAGCTGGCTGTCGGCTAGATTCTTTTCAAAAGAAAACTTGTCATTTTTTTCTGAATTCTTTATTTCAGTATTTCGAGTGAATCTCTTAGTAATCATTTAATAGGGCATTTCTAATAGAATCTAACTTATCCATTATATTTGTGATGAAACGTCGGAATGCTAAAATTTCCATCCATTGTTTATTGTTTCAGAGGTAACAACACCCGTAGACAGAAATAAAAATCAAAAACCATAATGTTTAGAGAAGAAAAAGTTTATCCCGAGCTTTCACTCATCATTCTACCAGCATAATCATGGGTGAATGATGAGTGAAAGATTGAGATAAACTTTTTCCTTTCTAAACATTGTGGTTTTCATTTTGATTCCATCCAGTATTTTCGACATTTTATTCATTGATGCATGCCATAGAATATTTCAAGATATGGTTGAAATTCAGTGCTAAGTTGAGCGTCAATGTTAAGGACCTGGTATAGTTAAAGAATTGGTAGGACGACAAGGATGGAGCCCGAACGTGGTTCGCACGTCTCCCCGTCCCTGGGGAGGAAGGTCTAAGTTAACTGATTTTGACGGGAGGTTATTATTCATAGCGATTGTTAAAACAAGTTCTTCTGCTAACTGGACTTTTATTGCAGGATGAGATAATGTAGTTAAAATAAAAACAAGTAAGTGACTATTAGTCAGTGTTTTTGGTGGGCCGGTCACCTGTTCCCGTGTGGCTGGCGCTCCTCATCCTCCTGGCGGGAGATATTGAAAGAAACCCTGGTCTCACCCCCACATACATCTGCATCACATGTAACAACCCCATCACAAAAAGACAAACATCCTTGCGGTTCAACATCACAAACAATTATTGGCTTAAACTCAAATGCACAAGCATCATACTCGCTCAACGCACCACATATTGGACATGTAACAAACACAGATCGAGCACCACCATTGTATACAATCAAAACAGACCCTTTAGCAACTCCAACGCCAAACTACACCCCGTCCCGACCTTCCTCCAAACCACAACCAACCACTACCCCACCCAACTCCACAAACCCAAATATCCAATCCAGCACATCCAGACAGCAACTTACCACAGGTACCACAAGCACTCAAACCAACAGCACAAAACACAAAAGCAACACGTTCCCCATCATACAACTCAATAAATATAAACGGCATCCAAAACAAATTCTCTGAACTCACACAGCTCATCATAGACAGCAAAGCCGACATCACATGCATGCAACAAGAAAACAAGCTCACATCCAAACCATAAGACCCAACTATTCCCTAATACACCATCATCCGAACAGATTGAAAACACAGCGGAGGTGGCGGCCTCCTTACCTACATGCGCAACAATATCAAATTCCAAGTTCTCGAGGCCCCTTTTTCATACAAATACATAGAGCAACAACACCTCACAATACATTTCGCACAAAACAACCAGTTCCTCATCACCAACGCGTACTTTCCTTCAAAAGGCTACCAAACTTTCACACAGGAAACTAACACAGAAATAAATCACTTTGTCACCTACCATACAACCAACGCAACAAACCTTATTCAAACAGACGCAAACGTGCACTCACCCACATGGTTTTCTACTCTCAATGACAGCAGAGGAGATGACATCGCCGATTTTCTGGCCACAACCGACTACTCCACACCAGGTCCACACTCACCACAGACACACCTACGCGCCTGCACAAGCAGACCCTGGCGCACCATCCACACACTCGATGACAAGGACGGCAAACCACTCAAAAACATTACTCAAAAAGGTTCTTCAAAAAGCCTCTTCACCATAACCGAGACATCGCGAACGCCTCCAACAGACACTTCATCGCACCCACACCACACAAAAAACGGAAAGAAAACATAAATATCGACAGACACACTCCAACTCACTACCACCAACACAAAAATCAAATATATAGCATATACTGGGCTCTAAGTTTCATTAATGAGTGTCAGTAAATGTCAGTAAATTTCTAACTCAATGTTGCGCGGTCACCATATGTTTTGTATTGCTGTTGTAGAATCCCCACAAATCACCAGATCGTCAGCGTAGACCATTTCGTTGTACGGACTACCCTCCAGATGCCCAATTACCACATATGAGACCAGTAGGAAGATATGAGCTCAAAGCCGATTCCTGGTACAACCCAACAGTGACCTCAAAAGGTAAAGTGCAACTATGTTTGGTTTTCACAATTGTCCAGCTATATCTATTCTCGATACATTTCCTGAATCAGTGAGACATACATCTCTGACAACCTTTTCGGTCTCAAAAACTTGATTAATAATCCTCGAGGAGCAGAGTCGTCCGCTTTCTCTACGTTCACAAAAACCCCCCTGAAATTCTGGATTCCCTCCCCAAGTTCTCCATCACCGTGCACATTGCAAACAAGGGATCTGCGGTGCTGCATCCACGTCTGAATCCAAACTGGTTGTTTCGCACATTCGTGTCCATTTTCAACTTCTTATTGTTTATCATGCTCATAAAAGTCTGTTTTATGTCTGCTCATAAAATGCCTGTTAGATCATGCTCATCAAAGTCTTTGGTATCAAACGGAAATTACAAGGGTTAAAATGCATTATAAGGTTTTTGAGCAACACATGCATTGCATTACAGTGGATACAGTGCATTATGCAACTTAATAAACTGCTACCAATTTGACGAATTATTTTTCAATATTTTTCAACAAATTTCATTATCATTTCCAATTTGCATTTTCTGTCTCATGAACTGTATAGCAAGTGCACTACATGTATGCAGCAGCTGATGTCACTAAACTTGCTGAGACTCAAGAAAATCTCATTTTGCCGACAATCATCAGCGTTGAAGTATACTCCCTTCCCTTATAGCACCCTCATAGCTTCTATGGGTATGTCGTCGGGTCCGCAACTGCGACTGTCTTTCATCTTGCTCAGTTCATTCCAAACTTTATCTGCTCTACTTTTTCAGTCATCGGACCATTAACTACCAGTTCTGTGGCAATTTTTTCTACGTGGTCTTTCTTCATTTAGCAATCCACAGAAAAAGCCGTTCCATATTGCTTTGTTGCTATCGCTGGTCGTCTGGATAGTACCTTCCTAGTATCTCAAAGAAACCTTCGATATAGTCGTTGCATTTTTGGCTTCTGAACTTCGCTATCTTGAAAATCAGTCTCTCTCCTTTCGACTTCAGTTTTTCATAACCTTTCCATGCTTCTCTCTTTGCTGTGATTACCTCTATTTCTGGCATGTTTCTTGGGTTGTTTGTAGATCTCTCAGTAGTATAGGGTATAGGATTCGGCGCATCGCTTCGCTCAGCACCGAATCCCACACCTAGGTAGTTACAAAAAATGAAAAAATACAAAAAAATAGGGTCCTCCTGAAATTTATAAAAAAACAGCTAAAATAGATACAAAAAATGAAAAAATACACAAA